>PVJI01011886.1:0-54073 GCA_004026765.1 Micronycteris hirsuta | reverse complement strand
TTCGTATGAGGACTCAGGAGCGAAGGCACCTAGGCCAGATCAGCTACCGGGAAAGTTAGATCAGCCACAGCCAAGATGCTTCTGAGGTAAGCAAGCAAATACAACCAGAGAAACAAAATAGAACCAGAGACATTGAAGTTTAGAACATTCAGGCAGTAACCAGAGGGGAAGGGGAAGGGGAGAAGGGGGACAAGGGTATACAGGAACTGCAATGAAGGACACATGGACAAAACCAAGGGGGAGGGTGGAAGCAAGGGAGGGAGGTGGGTTTGACTAGGGTGGGGTGGGGGGAGGGTAAATGCGGACAACTGTAATTGAACAACAATAAAATAATTAAAAAAAAAACAGAAGTAATAGTTGTAATAGGAGGGATCATTAGTAAATAGACTAATTACAATATCGCATAGGCATGTATTTCACTGTATTTTCACCCTGGTATTTCTAGTACTGAGAATGGTGCCTAGCACAGAGCAAGCTCTTAAATCCTTATTGACCGAATTAGATGAATATATCACAGAGGCCAGTATAACTGGAGCAAAGTGCGTGAGAGGGAGAGCTTTGGATGAAGGAGCAGAGCATTCAGGGTGGGGCTGGGTGGGTGGAATATAGATAGTGTGAGGCCCTGTAAGGACTTTTTGGCTTTTACTCCTGTAAAGATGGGAAGCCATAGGAAAGCTTGGGCAGAGAAGTGTCATGATCTGACTTAAATTTGAAAAGGATCCCTCTAGTTGCTGTGGGAGAAGAGATTGCAGGTGCCACAGGCAGAAGCAATAAGAACAGTTAGGAGTCTTACTACCATAATCCAGAGGTGAGATGATGAGGCTTGAACCAGACAGAGGTGGAGGTAGTGAACAGTGGTCAAATCCAGGTATCAAAGGTATAGCTGATGGGATTTGCTGATAGATTTGAGGAGAGCTGTAAAAAGAAGAAAGAAAAATCAGGGATGACTCTAAGCTGTTTGGCCTGAGAAGCCAGAAGAATTATGTCCCTGACCCCCAATATCTGCAGCCAGTTTCTTACTTTTTTGCAGATTCTGCTTAAATGTCCCTTTATCAGGGACAGCTTTCCTGACCATGTGTAGCAATCATTAGGTCTACTCATATATGCTTAGTTTTCTCTACTGTAAGGCAGATGGTAGAATTGTTCTTCTATGTCCTCTTTAATTCAAAAGTGGCCATGTGATTCATTTTGGCCAATGAAATGTGAGGAGATAGGACTTACGCCATTTTCAGGTGAAACTGTTAACAGCTGGTGGGTGCATGCTTCTCCTCGTGTTCTTTAACTTCTGCCAAAATAATTAAAAATGTTTACTTGGATCTATCCAAGAGTGAGGAAGTGGAGCTGAGTTCCAGCTGACCTTCAGTGATCATGTAGCATGAGCCAGAAGAAAATCTTTGTCATAACTCATTAAAATTTCAGGGAGTTGTTTGTTATTTCAACATAACCTAGCCTATTCTGACCATCACCCTAAATATAATGGCACTCTCAACTCCCCTACCCCAGTTCCCTACCATCCTTACTTTTTCTGTCTCCTAACATGGGATATATTGATTTTCTTTATTTGTTTTTACTTCTCCTCCTCCTGTCTGAATGAGTGTTTCATGGCAACAGAGACCTAGTCTGATGTGTTCACTGCTATGTCCAGCACTTAGAATAGTGTCTGGTTCATAGCAGCTGCTAAGGAAACACTTATTCTGTGAATGAGGAAATGCCTAGGACATCAGAGAGCACTTCGAAAAACAGGGCATTGAAGCTGTATCTCCACAGATGTATACAAATGTGCCAGTGGGCGGAATAACCTATGGAAAGACCTGGCATGTCCAGGGAACTCTAAGAAGTTCAGCAGCATTAGAATATAGGGTAAATAAAGAAAATTTTGGAAGGAATTAGGGTTTGGGGAGATGGAGTGATGAAAGATGAGACTAGAGAGATGGTTGTATCAAGTTTATGAAGAACCTTCTATGCCCCACTAATACACTTGGCATTTATTTTTTGAGCAGTGAACAGTCGAAGTTTTCCAATCAGGAAGTGAGAAGATCAGTTCTGATTCTGCCTTGAACAAATTACTTTCAGGGAACAATCAACCTCTACTCAACCAAAATTCTAATTTCTCTTTGCCCACTGCAACTATGTCACCCTCCATCAAATCATTGATTCATTTTCCCCCAACAAATGTTTATTGTTTGCTATGAGCAATGTACTATGCAAAGTTCATGGGGGAACAAACAGAAACAAAAGACACTCCTTGCCTTAAATGAGATTCCGTAATCTGAGGTTCAAAACTAACAAACATAAAGGTAACTGTGCAAGCCATGTGAGCAAAATGCTGCATTGGGGTCTCTGGCTTCTGTGGACTTTTCTTTCCATTGGCACATTTACTACTATTCTGTGTATGAATTTCTCTAAGTTTCATTTCACCAATTTACATCATTTTCCTCTAAAAGAAACTATCATTATCATTGTTATTGTCATCATCATCATATCACAAAACAGCAAAAGTTAACATTTATATAATACTTGGTAGTTTACAAATCACCTTGATATACAGGGCCCAGTACAAATAATACCTCTTTTTATTACAAAATCTTTTATTACAGAATCACAAGAATATACTTCTATAACATAACAATATCACACTGAAGCATGCCATATGACATTTTGGGTGAATTATTACCCTACCAACCACACTCAAGCAGGCATTACTTCAGCTGGACTTTGCACATTATCTCATTTAATCCTTACAAGAAGCCTAAAGAATATTATTATTTCTATCTGACAAATGAAAACAAAACAAAAGAACAGGTTCTGAGAAGTTGTAACTTTTCCAAAGTCACACACTCAGAAAGTCTTGGAATCCAGATCACACTGAATAGAGAGAAGTAAGAAATAGTTCATGTCCCTCCTACAGATTTTCTAACCTGCAGTTTCCCACTTTATTTGTTTCTCCCTGTGGACAACAGATATTTTCTGAGCATCTGTGATATTTCAGACACTGTGTTAGGACTCTGGGCATAGTGCTAAAAAGAATACATGTAGTATCTGCTTTCTTGGAACTTAGTAGAGCTTAGTCTAGCTAACACGATGGGAGCTTTCCTTTTACTACCATTCCTGATAAATTGGTGCCCGGGGCTTTCCTCTTAATTAGTCCATGCACAGAAAGAGTACCCTGCCATGGTTTCACCTCCTCTGCAACAGCCCACTCTTTAGCTGATGTATTGTTTCCTCCTGGCAGAGCACACATGTGTTGGACTTTGATATCCCTGCACTTGTCCTGCCTCATTAGCTACTAGACAGAAGCCCTCTCTCACTGAAAGAGGACATTAAGCTGCCTGATTCTCAGACATCCTAACTCTTCAAGGCAACAGGCAGAAGTTCCTCAGAAAGTTCGTGTCACTTGTTCCTTTTCTCACCACACCTTCCTTTCTGTGGCTTGAACTACTGAAGTCTTGGCAACCTTCAGCCAGCCAATGGGCCAGGTTCGTGGACAAAACCAAAGGGGGGTAGGATCAAGGGTGTGAGGTGGGGATGGCTGGGGTGGGGGGGAGTTGTGGGGAGAAAATGGAGACAGCTGTACTGGAACAATAAAAAAATGTGAAAAAAGAGCAAAGTGACCAAAAAAAAAAAAAAAAAGAAGAAGAACTAGAAGCACCACAGAGAGCCAACAGGCTTATCATTCGCACTTGAAGAGCCCAACCTGAGTGCAATTTGTAAGTTTTTCCTTATGAATATCTCTGGGTCAGCAAGCCTAGTTCAATGAGCCAACCCCCAGGTTCTCATTTATAACCCTGCTATCTCATGGTCCTTACTGTGCCTGTCATTCTGCTCTTGAATCCAGGGCTGGACTGCCCAGAGGGCATGACATTGTGTAGGTGTCCAATAAACACTTCCTTTTTGCCAATAGTCCAGGATCCACTGAAGATGTCTGCAGGTGACAGCACAGCCTTCTGACTTCAGCCTTCAAACTTCTCCCCTGGTATGAGAATACTATCTATATCCAACACAGGAATGAAATATTCCTAACCGTAGACTAGACCTTTGATCTGAAAGGTCAAATTAATGATGTCCAGCCAGGACTGAATTACCAAACTACAGTAAATCTGTCCTAATACTTTAAATGACAACAGAAGAGGGGATCCGTGGTTGTTCTTGGTTGGGGGTGGGGACTTTCATAGTCATCACAGCTCATGGTCTCTCACTTCAGTATGATCCATTCACTGACTTTTTAGTGGCTTCTGAAGCTGAGGATTGGGAACTCAGTTGGATGAGTCCTGACTGGAAAAGTCCTGACAGGGAAAGTGACACAGGTAGTTGGATGAGTCCTGACTGGAAAAGTCCTGACAGGGACAGTGACACAGGTATTTGTGAAGTGCAAACTGTACCTCTGTCTAGCTTTGTTCCAAATACTCCCTCTCTCTACTTATTCATGGTCTTTGCCAGTTAGATTAACCTTAAGCACCTAACAATTCTCCATCCCTAAATCATAACAACGTAATCTTCCCCTGATGCAAAGCTGAGAAGGGAGAGGGGAACTGCTGTAAACAGAAATGAAGTGATTTTGGGCGTGGAGAGCAAGACGGAAAAAAGATAGAGCAGAGGGTAGCGTCCTGTCTGGAAAATAAACATTGTAGAGATGAAATTTTATAGCACAGATAGCAAGAGTAATGGAAGATAAGGATGGATGATAAGAAAGGAAAGATGTGTGTGTGTTTTAATGCAAATTACCGTATTTTGGATTATAGAGTAACGTATACTTACTGTGGAGAATCTGGAAAATGAAAAAAGAAATTAGAAAGAAAACACCCATAATAATTATATGTAACATTTTGAAATGTTGCTTTTGACTTTTTTCTCAGTCCATAAATACGTAAATAAAACTCTTATTTTTAAATATTTAAAATATTTTCAATTTTACAATTATAAATAACTTGGTGATGAACATGTTAGCTCTCAAATATTTCTCTAAATTATTTCATGGTGGTGTCTTTATGACAGAATAGAAACATCTCAAGAGGAGGTTTTTTAGTTGAGTGGAGTATGGGCACCCTATGATGATGGCAAAAATGTCTGGGTTCATAGAGGTTAAGATCTTTTATGCAGCTTCTTTCTCTTGCGTGCTTATACTATTGCAGTTTCAGATTATCACTGATCTTGTGGAGTAAGAAATCATATAAAAACCCATATGATTCATATTTCCATCCTTCACAGTTTAGCTTGATTTTATGTGGCAATTTAGCCAAAGCATTTGTTGCCCAGAATATTACTGTCTGTATTGACAAGTTGTACATGCAGCCCAACCCTTTTCTGTCATAGTATGGGGAGGTGGGAAGCTAAAATCTACATTTCCCATGCTTCTTTATTGGTAGGCTTCAGGATGAGGCTGCCAATCTGATGTGCTCAAGGTAGGATGGAGTTTGGAACTGAACCAGGAGAAAGACGAAGGAAAAAAGAGGAAGGAGGCGTTAATTTTGCATTATGAATAAGGCTCAAGTTTTATCTGCCACCTCTCCAATCCTGGTTCTTTTCCCACCTCAGCAATGGAGGGAACCCACTCTTATCAGATTGGTGTATACCTCTCCATTCCCTTTTCAGTCCGTCTTCCAAATATACCTATATATATATATTCTACTTTTGTGTTGTTTCTACAATTTTTGGTGGTAAAATACACATAAAATTTGCCATCTTGATCACTTGTAAGTGTATACAGTTCAGTGCTATTGAATACATTCATAATGTTGTGTAACTATCACCATCATTCATCTCTAGAACTCTTTTCACCTTCATAAACTGAAACTCTATACCTATTAAACATTAATTTTCCATTTCCCCTCCTCACAGCCCCTGGAAACCAGCATTCTATTTTCTGTCTCTATGAATTTGACTATTCTAAGTACCTCATGTAAGTAGAATCACACCGTATGTGCCTTTTTGAGACTGGCTTATTTTCCTTAGCATAATTAAGGTTTATTGACATTTTAGCATGTCAGAATCTCCTTCCTTTTTAAGGCCAAATAATATTCCACTGTATATATAGACCACATTTTGCTTATCCATTCTTCCATTGGTGACCTCTTGGGTTACTTCCATGTTGTAGCTATTGTGAGTAATGCTGTTGTGAACATGAGTGTACAAATATATCTCTTCAAGACCCTACTTTCAGAGCATCAATGAACTGAGGCCTATAATACTTAGCACAGTCTCCGGCACGTAGTAAGTGATGATGAGGGGTGGCTCTCGTTGCTACTATCTTTATATCTCTCTAAGGTAATTGTAGCTGGGGTTATTCTACTCCAGTCCTTGTGGGATTGAGATCATTTTGTTATCACTAAAGGATGTGTCTGCTATTGAAAGGTGCTAACATTGTGCTGCATTTCTAAACTGGACTTTTGAAAGGAACCCACTGTGATGTGGACTCTTATCTCATGAACCCACTTGATGCTTTTAATGTACTGAATATGTTCATGAAACCTGCTCATATTTTTCCAGGAAAAAAAACCACACTTCATGTGCACTTGAGGATATCTACACTTTTCAAAGGTTTTGCATATATATTAGGCTACAATTAAGTTAATATCTTCAGAAATTCTATTTTAAAATGAAATGAATTTCACTCATTAGCATGTTCTATTTAAGGAAAATGAACATATGGTTCCATTTAAAAGAGGCTTTTAGAGTAATTCAGACTATTGTGGAGTGAAGAGAGAATGTGATTGGAGTCAGAGAGCCCAGGGTTGACTCCCACCCTTCCCCCTTATAAGCAGTTGAAAAACCTTTAATATTTATGAGCCTCAATATTCTCATATTTATATTTACCTCATAAGGTTGTTATGAAGGTTTAATGAGATAATGTATCTAAGTTCTGGGCACATAGGGTATCCTTAAATAACGTTCATTCCTGTCCATGATTCTAGCCATTTACATAGCTTTCTGCATTCACCATCTGTTTACTGAGTGCCAGCTATGTACTAGCAGATACTTTACACATGTGCTGTGGCTGTGGAGTAAAGGAGTGCATCGGAGAGACACCCTTTACTCCACATACAGGGGGTTTTTTAACCTAGAGAGAGAGAGATAGGCATGGCTAAGTAAGCTCAAGGAAATGGAAAGTACAATAATAACATGTCCTGAGTCCTCAATTCCCAGCAAAGGAAATAAGAGAGACCTTCAGAGAAGTGTCACTTGATCCTCATCTTAAAGGATGAGAATGAGTTCACCAGGTAGTTAAGAAGATAGTATAAAAGCAAAGACAGAAAGATCATGGTGTTCTAAAATTGATGAGTATTTCTCTTTCTTTTCTAGAATGCTTGTCCTGGAATGCTTACAGTCTCTCTTTTGGCTCACATGCATGTTCAAATTTCTGGGCATTATAATCAGTACGGTAGCCAAGAATTATTAATGCCCATTGCAGACTGGAGCTTGGAGATCCATAAATGAGCCGAGGCCTACAAGTCTACCTGGAAAATGCTTAGCTCATGCTTTTCTGTTATCTTTTCATGGGGATAACTAAGCAAATCCCAATGGTGGTGTCTGGCTATAAGTAGGTTCTGCCTGTCACTGTTTTCATCATAAGAGATTTTTCCCCCACTGAAATCATTTAATCTTATTTTTAAAAGTAGTGCTGAAGAAAGGGGTGGGTGGATACTGCTAATAAAAACAAATGATCAATGATTCTTCCAGCAAATAGAAGAGAAAATCAACTAGTTGGTAGAAAAGTCTGTTTCTTCATATCCATTTAATAGAGAAAATTCCAGAGCATGAATCAATTTGTCATTAAAAGTAGCCATTCTCTTGCCCTGGCTGGTGTAGCTCAGTGGATTGAGCACGGGCTGGGAACCAAATGGTCCCGGTTCGATTCCCAGTCAGGGCACATGCCTGGGTTGCGGGCCTGGTCCCCATGAGGGCCATGTGAGAGGCAACCACACATTGCTCTTTCTCCCTCTCTTCTCTCTAAAAATAAATAAAAATATAATCTTTAAAAAAAAAGTGGCCATTCTCTATATAGTTTTACATCCCTGTATGCTTTTAAAGATTTTATTTTTATTTATTTTTAGAGAGAGGGGAAGTGAGGGAGAAAGAGAGGGAGAGAAACAGCAATGTATGGTTGCCTCTCACATGGCCCTCATGGGGACCTGGCCCACAACCCAGGCATGTGCCCCGACTGGGAATGGAACCGGGACCGCTTGGTTCCCAGCCCACGCTCAATCCACTGAGCTACACCAGCCAGGGCTCATCCCTGTATGCTTTTAAAAACCACAGACATCTGCCAGCTGCTACTGAGACAGAAATGTTTATATCCATGCAGAGGGACAAAATTGTGGTAGAAAATGAGCAGCCTAAAACCACTAAGAAGAAATATTTGAAGGAAGGAATAAAATGCACAGTCAACTTTTGCTGTGCATTTTAAAAGAACATCTAGTCCAGTGGTAGTTGAGAGATGACTCATTCTGTTGACAGAATCATCAAGAGAAATGAAGCAGAAGGGCTAAATGAAAATAAGATTGTTTTACATAATTTTCATTTTGATGCAAAGAGCTATTCAGATGGCTCATGAAATTAACCAACAATTTAACTATCTTATTACTTAGAGTGTCAGGCAAAGTGCAAGAGATTTTTCTAGATAGGGAGTATGACAACTGGTCAGTAAGAAGACTGTCATAGATCCTAACATACCATCTAAAACACCTGGGAAGTGTCAAGCCTCTCAAAAAGACTGGGAGAGCGATGTATGCAGATCTTTTAATTGCAATAGAGACACATTAAAATAACCTCAGAAAAGGCAGCCCAGGGATTATCAGTGATTCTCAAACTTGGCTACACATACCCTTCACCCAGAGTTTTAAACCTCCTGAGGTTTGAGCCTCACTCCAGGTATAGTAATTTATTCAGCTTGGGGTGCGACTTGGGGATCAGAATTTTTTCTTTAAACATCCCAGGTAACTCTAACATAAACAAAATTCTAACAAAAAGAGTTTAGGAACCACTGATAGAGATAGATAATAACTGCAACTGGAATAGAAAAATGCAAGAAAGTAAAACAATCAAAGACGCGGCATTGCAGTTTTAGGGAGCACTGGTCACAGGTGTTCTGTGTGAATGGCGCCCCCTAGACTGCAGTACAACTCCATATGTGCAATCCTATGGTAATATTGATGATAGACACTCTATCCATTCTTTAATTGAGTGACAAACAGATTGTTACATCTTGAACACTGCCTCATGCCCTTTCATTACAGTTATTTTCCTAATGACTCAAGTCTCTTGATTTCCCAGTTTCAAATTTTTGAGAGAGGAATTAAATATACCCAGCTCATCTTTTTTGAGACAGATGACAAAAATCACCTGCTTCTGACCATACTATGGATGAGGTACACTTGAGCCAGGAGATCACCCTAGTCCCTCATAATTGGGGAAATATGTGATACTGGCCATTAAGGGACGAGAGCAAAGGGCATGACATCTGATCTCAGGAAGTGTGATTAGGAAGGTGATGACTTGTATCCTAAATGCAGTGAGTTCGGCAGAAGCTGATAGATTTCATTAACCAGGGTTAAAAGCTTGGGTGACCATAGAATTAACTGACTATATAAGGATACTTTTGAGAGTGGAAGGTGCTATTGATAATAACATTGGGACAATAGAAGTAGACTGGAACAGTCTCAAGCAAAATGGCATGTGTGGCTGCCCTTGTTTGGCTTAAATTTTGATGGAAAAGGAGAAAAAAGGATTTAGTAAAATTTTAGGATGTGAATATAAAAAGTAGTCATGTGTTATAAATGCAGATGGAAGAACCATAGAGAAGAAGGGTCTGTGAAGAAATATACTTAGACAACTTCTACATAGGGTAGAAATTCATGCAGACAAGTGTCCTCTCATTCTGGCAGTTCTATATATGCAAATTGTCCACCTAAGGTAGGTCTATTAATTTCTTAGGGCTACCCTAACAAATTATCACAAATTGGATGGCTTAAAACAATAGAAATTTATTATCACCATTTTGTAGTTTAAAAACTCTGAAACTAAAGTGTCTCAAGACTATTGTTTAAGACTCTAGAGGAGATTCCTTTCTTGCCTGTTGCATTCCTTGCTTGTGGATGCACAACTCCAGCATTGCCTTGGCTGTCACATGGCCTTCCATTCTTTTCTGTCCATGTCTTATCCCCTTTTGTTTCTTATAAGGACACTAGTCGTTAATGGGATTCAGAGCCCATCCAGTTATTTCAGTATATGTCATTTTGAAATTCTAAACTTAATTACATCTGCAAAGACTCTTTTTTCAAATAAGATCACATGCACAGGTTCCAGGTGTACATATCTTTTGGGGAGCCAACATTCAAGCCACCATAGCAGGTAAGAACCTTAGAGTCAACTTCATAGAACAGTATGGTCTGAAGAAAAAGAGGTATTCAAGGTCCATTTTGAGGTACTATATATTAGACTCTATGTTACAAGTAGCAGAAAACCTACACAAAACTTCCCAAAACAAAGAAGTACATTTATAGGCTCACAAAGGGTCAAGATGTATGTCTAGCTTCAGATGAGGCTTGAATCAGCAGCTCATTCATGATTAATTCCAAGCCTCCACTTTGCCCTCCATAGAGCTGCTTCATCATAAAGCTGGCTTTGCTTTTGATCCTACAATGGCAGCTTGTAGCTCCTAAAGCTGGAATTATTATTGTTCTGGATATTCATGGAAGTAAAACTCAGTTTTTAATAATGTAAGCTGAACCACTGAAGTTAATTCATTTTGGCTCACATTGGTCTTAATTTAAGTGATGGAATACTCTAATTGGCTTAAGTCAACTAAGACTCATCCCGAGAGTTGGGATGGGGTCAATCAAACCCAAACTATGTGGCTGGGACTTAAGAAACTGTTTAAAAGAAGGAAAATAATGAACATGCTGGAGACACAACCAGCATCACAGAACCACTATAGATATTATCAAATAATGAAAACGATAAACTAAAACTAGAAGCAATATTTTCTGAGTGCACATCATGCTCCATGCACCATGCACACCACACATGAACTGTATCATATGTTTGCAATAGCTGAAAGAAGTACTATAATTATTCCCACTTTACAGATCCAGAAATGGAGGCAGGAAATTTTAAATATCTTACACAATGTCACACAACTAGTAAGTATATTATTCTGAAGGCAAGGAGGGCTGTCATGATTTTATTTTATTCTCATATGAGGACATTTGTTCATTGCTTTTTGAGAGAGAAGAAGGGAGAGAGAGTGACATCAATGTAAGAAAGAAATATCAATTGGTTAGTTCCTGCATGCACCTGGACCAGGGATCATATGCACCGGATCAGGTGCATACCTAGGGAGCAAACCTGCAACCTGGGTATGGGACCTGACTGGGAATTGAACCTGCAACCTTTCAGTTATGGGATGACACTCTAACCCACTGAACCACACCAGCCAGGGCACAATCAAATTTATTTTAGAAATATCGTTCTGGCAGTACCATAGAGAAAGGATTGGGTCTACTGCCATACCACCCTGAATGTGCCCAATCTTGTCTGATCTCAGAAGTTAAACAAGTCGGATCTGGTTAGTACTTGGATGGGAGAAAGGATTGGAAAGAAAAGATGGGCTGTTGGGACGCCAGTAATCCAGATAAGCAACAATGAAGATCTGAACTAGGCAATGGGCAATGGGGAAGGGAATAAATAACTGGTGGGAGACATATCAATGAAGTAGAATCAGTGCATTTGGTAAATGCATATGGAAGAACAATATAGGAATCAATGATGAGCTGTAGGTCTCAATTTGAACGAATCAACTAATTCACTGCCATTAATTGAAACTGTAATAATAGATTACATTTAAGAGTGCTTACTTTATACCAAGCACTTCACAGGGACTTGCTCATTTTATCTTCACAACATCCTTAATGATGCTACATGACAAACAACCACAAAATCATGACAGCATTTATCAATAAGCATTTATTTAGCCAACGTCTGAGTGAGGGATGGACATCAGCTAAGGAATACCTCCAGAGGTTTGGTTCTGTCCCACGTGTCTCTCATTCTCCTTTTAGGACCAGCAAGTGAAGGAGACCTCCCATACCAGACAACACATTTGCAAAGATGTATCCAAACTAAAATAGTGTGATATTGGCTTAGGGATAGATATATACCAATAGAATTTCCCACCCAAAAAAAGTGTTGGTGAGGACATAAAGTAGTGGAAACTTTTTCATTGTTATTGGAAGTATAAATCAATACAACCACTTGCAATTTGTCAATATCTAGTAAAGTTAAAGATGTCTATAACCTATGACCCACCAGTTCCACTCTTGAATGGAAAAAGAAGAATCTAAATATATGGAAACCTGATATATGACAGAGTACATTATGAATCAGTGGGAAAAGGATGGATTCTTCTATAAGTGGTACTAGTATATTACACATAAAAGTTAAGACAATTGCACTTGAACAATAAAAAATAAATAAGTTGAGATTAGATCCCTATCATACACTAACAGAAATATAGATTTTTGAATAGAAGTTATAAAACTATCTTTATCTTTCTAACAATGTCTTATGACCTTGGGATGGAGAATTTCTAACAAAGCAGCAAATCATTAAGGGAAAGGTTGATATACTTCAATATTAAAATTAAAAACCTCTATTTGACAACATAGCCAGCATCACAGCTAACCTTGTCTTTAACTAAAAGTCATTTAGTGTCCAAAATATATGTGGAATGTTTATACATCTATAAAAACTAGTAAATGACACAGTACTGAAACAGGCAAAGGATATTAAAGAGCAAATAACAAAAGAGAACATTTAAACTGCCAATATACATATAAAAATTTTCTCAACTTCACTAGTAATCAAGGAAAAACAAATTCAAATCAAGAGATATTATTTCATCCCCACTAGTTTTGCAAAGATTAAAAAGTCAGATATTATCCAGAGTTGGCAAGCATAAAAACATCAATCTCATGGATATTTTTTAAAGGAGATTAAAGATATATGACAATTAAATGCAATATTCTGTCCTGATTATATTCTGGACTGTGTGGAAAATAATTATAAAAAGCATTAGGTCAATGGGTAAATTTGAATTAGAAAAATATAATAGATAGAATTGTACAAATATCAATTTCCCAAATGTAACAATTGCATTATGTTATGTAGGAGAATGTATATGTATATATATTCAACTATTAAGTTTTCAATAATTGAATATATTATTTATATTATTGAATAATATTATTGGATAAATATGCATATATTTCAATATATGAGTACATGTTGAAATACAGAAAACAAAAAGGCCAAGAAGACTTCCGGCCAAGATGGAGGCGTAGGTGGACACACTGCGCCTCTGCTCACAACCAGAGAGGAAAAACAACAAGTTAAAAAGCAAAACAAACAACCAGAATGGACAGAGAATCGAACCAAGTGGAAGTCCAACAGCCAAGAAGTTAGAGAGGACACGTTCATCCAGACCGGTAAGCGGGGTGGAGCCAGGCAGAGAGCAAGTATGGGGTGATAGCAGTTTGCCCGGAGAGGCTCACTGCAGGCGCGCCTGGCCAAAACGCAGCCCACACACTCAGCAAAGCCCTCAGCCGGGGCACCTGGAGAAGCCCCGGGAACTAGCGGGGCCAAGACTGGTGGACCAAGCAGTCCCTCTTTCGCACGCAGATAGACCAGGAGAAGGAGCTGGGGAGTGGAGCAGACCATGCAGCCCACCATCACAACCCACCATTGCAGCGAAAAAAAAAGCCTCAGACCACCTGGTGAAAGCACCTGAGGGGGTTGAGGTGGTGGCTGGAGTGGCTCTGGCAGTAAACAGAGCAAGCACTATTGCTCCCTCCCAGGCCCCATCCCCAAAGGAAGCATCACAACACAACGACGTAGGTTACCCCGCACTGGCAAACACCTAAGGCTCCGCCCCGTAAAGTAACAGGCACGCTGAGGGGGAAAAAAATGGCCCAAATGAAAGAACAGAACAGAGCTCCAGAAAAATTACAACTAAGGGACAAGGAGATAGCCAACCTATCAGATGCACAGTACAAAACACTGGTAATCAGGATGCTCACAAAATTGGAAGAAAGTTGGATGCAAATAAATGAACAAATGAAGGATATGCTAAAGCAAATGAGGGGGAATATGCAGGGAACCAATAGGGAAGAGAAGGAAACTGGGACTCAAATCAATGGTGTGGAGCAGAAGGAAGAAACAAGAATTCAAAAAAATGAGGAGAGGCTTAGGAACCTCTGAGACATCTGTAAATGGCCCAACATCCAGATCATAGGGCTGCCAGAAGGAGAAGAGGAAGACCAAGAAATTGAACATTTATTTGAACAAATAATGAAGGAGAATTTCCCCAATCTGGCAAAGAAAATAGACTTCCAGGAAGTCTAAGAAGCTCAGAGAGTTCCAAAGAAGTTGGACCCAAAGAGAAACACACCAAGGCACATCATAATTACATTACCTGAGATTAAAAATAAGGAGAAAATCTTAGAGGCAGCAAGAGAAAAGGAGACAGTTACCTACAAAGGAATTTTCCTAAGACTGTCAGCTGATTTCTCGAAGGAGACCTTTCAGACAAGAAGGGGCTGGAAAGAAGTATACCAAGTCATGAAAGGCAAGGACCTACATCCAAGAATATTCTATCCAGCAAAATTTTCATTTAGAATGGAAGGGCAGATAAAGTGCTTCTCAGATAAGGTCAGGTTCAAGGACTTCATCATCACCCAGCCTTTATTATATGAAGTGTTAAAGGGATTTATATAAGGCATGGAGGGATATCAACAGGGGAGTGGGAGGGGGAGAGAGGAGGAAAAAGTACAGAGAATAAGTAGCATAAGCGGTAGGTAGAAAACAGATAGGGGGAGGTTAAGAATAGTATAGGAAATGTAGAAGCCAAAGAACTTATGTGTATGACCCATGGACAAAAACTAAAGGGTGGGGAATGGGGGGGATGTGGGGCAGAGGGGAATAAAGGGGGGGAAATGGGACAACTATAATAGCATAATCAATAAAATATATTTAAGGGAAAAAAAGGCCAAGAAATTTTGAAGCAAGAGAAAAGGAAAGCAAATGTAGCATAATATTAATAACTATTGAATCAAGATGAAGTACATTCATGTGTTCATTGTACCATTTTGGCAACTCTTCTGTAAATTTCAAATTTTTGCCACTATAAGACGCGGCAAGGACATTAAAAATGAGAAACTTTGCCATTGTTATTGACCATATAAATTAATACAACCACTCTATAGAAAAATTTGGCAATATCTAGTAAAGTTAAAGATCTAATCCTATAACCCACCAATTCTACTTTTGAGTACTTTTATGAAATTATACAGGTAGGTGTGTACAAGACATTTCAATACACTGCTGTTTTTACAGGAAAACAATGAAGGATAACTAAATATCACCAACCACAGAGTAGATAAAGCAAGCATCTAGTTCCACAATTCAAGAGTGAAAGAAATGGTTCTACTTGTTTCAATATTTTAAAATTTCAAAACTGATATTATTGAGTGAAGAGTGCAGTTTACAGAAGGATTAGTACAGTAGTATATCATTTCAATACTGTTAAAATAGTTCAAAACTAAATATTTTTTATAGATCCATACATATGTAGTCAATATTTAAAAGAATTGGGGATGATAAACATCAAAATTCAAGATAATGGAGAGAGAAAAAGGAATGTGAATGTGAAGCCTCCTAACCCCTACTCTTGCCAGGAATCTTCAAGCTTATCTGTAATTTGCTTCTTTTTGAAAAAAAAAAAATTTTTTTTATCCCCGGCTGGTGTGGCTCCGTGGATTAAGTGCTATCCTAGGAAACCTTAGGTCATTGGTTTGATTTCCAGTCAGGACACATGCCTGGGCTGCAACACGTCCCCAGTTGGAGGCATGCCAGGGGCAACTGATCAATGTATCTCTCACACATTGATGTTTCTCTCCCTCTTTCTCCCTTCCTTCCCTTCTCCCTAAAACTCAATAAATAAAATCTTTAAAAAATTTTAAAGTATATTTTATTGATTATGCTATTATAGTTGTCCCATTTTTTCTCCCCTTTATTCCTCACTGCCCTACCCCCTTCCTCCAGCATTCCTCCCCACTGAGTTCATATCCATGGGTCATATATATAAGTTATTTGCCTTCTACATTTCCTATACTATTCTTAACCTCTCCCTGTCTATTTTGTACCTATCAATTATGCTTCTTATTCCCTGTGCTTTTTCACCCATTCTCCCCTCTCCCCCTCCCCACTGATAACTCTCCATGTGATCTCCATTTCTGTGATTCTGTACCTGTTCTACTTGTTTGCTTAGTTTGTTTTTGTTTTTTAGGTGCAGTTGTTGATAGCTGTGAGTTTGTTGTCATTTTACTGTTCATAGTTTTGATCATCTTCTTTTTATTAAATAAGTCCCTTTAACATTTCATATAATAAGGGCTTGGTGATGATGAACTCCTTGAACTTGACGTTATCTGGGAAGCACTTTATCTGCCCTTCCATTCTAAATGATAGCTTTGCTGGATAGAGTAATCTTGGATGTAGGTCCTTGCCTTTCATGACTTTGAGTATTTCTTTCCAGCCCCTTCTTGCCTATAAGGTTTCTTTCTTTCTTTTTTTTTTTAAGATTTTATTTATTTATTTTTAGAGAGAGGGGAAGGGAAGGAGAAAGAGAGGGAGAGAAGCAGCAGTGTATGGTTGCCTCTCATGTGGCCCTCACTGGGGACCTGGCCTGCAACCCAGGCATGTGCCCTGACTGGGTATCGAACCAGGACTCTCTGGGGTTTCTTTTGATAAATCAGCTGATTGGAACTCTGGGGTTTCTTTTGATAAATCAGTCTTATTGGAACTCTTTTGTAGGCAACTGTCTCCTTTTCTCTTGCTGCTTTTTAGATTCTCTCCTTATCTTTCATCTTGGGTTATTTAATTATGACGTGTCTTGGTTTGTTCCTCCTTGGATCCAACTGCTTTGGGACTCTCTGGGCTTCCTGGACTTGCATGACTACTTCCTTTGCCAGACTGGGGAAGTTTTCCTTCATTATTTTTTCAAATAAGTTTTCAATTTCTTGCTCTTCCTCTTCTCCTTCTGGCACTCTAGGATTCAGATAATGGAATGTTTAAAGTTGTCCTGTAGGTTCCTAAGCCTCTCCTCATTTTTTTGAATTCTTGTTTCTTCATTCTGTTCTGGTTGAATGTTTATTTCTTCCTTTTGTTCCAAATCATTTATGTGAGTCCTGGTTTCTTTCCCTTCACTGTTGGTTCACTGCATATTTTTCTTTCTTTCACTCTGTATAGCCTTCACTTATTCCTTTATTTGACAGCCATACTCAATCATTTCTGTGAGCATCCTGATTACCAGTGTTTTGAACTCTGTATCTGATAGGTTGGCCATCACATTGCTTAATTCTTTTTCTCGAGTTTTGATCTGTTCTTTCATTTGGGCGATATTTCTCTGTCTTGGCACACCTGTTACATTGTAAGGAGTGAAGTCTTCGGTATTAGCCAGGGTTGGGAAATCCCTGCATTGTGGGTTGAGAGGGAGGGGTCAGAGAGGGAACAGTGCCACTTGCTTGGCTCTCGGCTGGCTTTCAGTCACTTCTCCCACTATCCAGAAGTGAATTGGGCCCTGCTGGTGCTGATTCCTGGGTGGGTGGGTGGGTTTGTGTATGTTCTAGGACCCCATGCATCCCTCCAATGGACTTTCCTGTGAGACTGAGAGTTTCTCCCACTGCCACTACCCCCACAGGGTTTTACAGTCAGAGGTTTTGAGGCTTTATTTCTCTGCACTGGAATCCTGTGTTGGGTGGTCTGTCTTGCTCCCCAGTTGTTTCTCTGAGTTTATCTGCATGTGACTGTGGGACTGCCCAGTCCGCCAGCCACTGCCTTGCTGCATGTCCTCTCCATCCTGGCTGCCCCTCTTCACCCTTCCCACCAATCTGGATGAATGTTTCTTCTTTAACTCCTTGGTTGTACGACTTCCATACAGTTCGATTTTCTGGCAGTTCTGGTTGTTTTTGTTTTTAAATTGCTTGTTGCCCTTCTGTTGGTTGTTGGAGGAAGCAAAGTCTATCTATCTACCTTTAATCTTGGCTGGAAGTCCTATAATTTGCTTCTTAAAAAATAATTATAACAAATTGTTAACATGTAACAAAGTTGGGAGGCAGAGAACAGATGTTTGTTATGTTACTCTCTCTACTATAAACAGTAAAATTTTCACAATATATTTTTGAAATCTTTGTTAAAACAGGTCTGGGAAACATGCATTTTATTTTATGCTAGAAACTTGCTAAAAACTCAGGAGTTTCAGGTCTTAGAAGAGGCTGATTTTAAGAGGTATTTCTTTCCAGGTAGCAAGACCATTTGCAGTGGTTTTGTGCCCACCAATAGCACTACATTTATTAGATAGGAGGAGGAACTTAATGTTGAAATGTAACACTATTTTTCAGACACAGCTGTAAACAGGATGAGCTGACAGGAACACAAAGTGTAGCCAAATAACACATAATTAAACAAATAGTATATATAAGCAATGGATAAGCTTCCCTTCAGGGAGATGGGAGCTTTGGGTATGAATCCGTCTCCTTCACTTGCTGCAAGTTAAGAAAAACAACCAAATGGCAACCATGTCTTGTTCTTGATTAGAACACCCCAAGTAAAAAACCCCTTGAGTTAGGCAACAAACTGACATTGACCCTAAAATGCTACATCTCTGTAGTTTAAAGATGCATGCATCTATACCTGCAAGGGATTTAGGACAGTGAGTGCAAGCTACAGCCTTGCAATGCCACATGGCTAAAGAAAGATAAACAGCCTGAAAGTTAATTGTAAACAAAACCAACCAGCGGACTGCTGGGTTCCTTTCAGGAAGAACCCCTATCTATTACTGAGAACCATAGGGAGATGGGGGCCAGAGGGACTGCCTGATGACTCCTTGATAAAAACAGGGACACCCAGTCAAGTACTCACAGGCTCTTGAAGAAGTCCTAGGGATGATGTTTCAGATTCCCTGTAATAGCCTCAGTGATACTTAGCATATCCCAGACTCTTGCTTGTCTTGGAATGCAACTGAGACCTGGAGCTCAGAACTGTGATTTCAAAGTGCCTGCTCCTGCTTTTAAATATGAACCAATTTTATGACTGAAGGATTTTCACTATCTAACCTGAGAATAAACAGGTTAGAGAATGAATTTAATAATTCATTCATTTGGTAAATATTCTGAATGTTGTCTCTTTTTGTGCCAGGCACTGGGCTGGACTGAGCTGCTGAGAATGAACAGGGGAGGTCTGGGCCTTCAGAGAGCACATAGTCCAGTGTGGGGCAGACAGATAGGTAAATGCAGTCAGAGAAGTGGTCCAGTGTGCTAGTTGCTGCAGAATCCCCTTGGAGCAAAGAATAGAGCATATGGAATACTGGTGGTGGCCATGAGGTTCTACAGAAGAAGCAAGATCTGAGCTGATGACAAGTGGCCAACAGGGCATGTTCAAAGCCTGGACATGTGAGAGAGTGTGAGCTCGGGACCCTACCCTTGAAAGAAGGAAGATGGAAAATAGAGATTCCCAAGGCTTTCCAGGCAAGTAGTACTGTATTTCAGCGACCACAATTTGAAGCCTGTTTGGGCTAATTTTGGAGGCTTTCACTGTAGAATAGTGAATGCACTTGTTTTGTACTCAGTCATGGAAGGCCCACTGATGAAACCTGTTTAATGGAACTGTTTATCCCTTGGTCTCTTCCCCTGTCATTGTAACCTCAGGTGACACTTCAGCTCCTGGAATGTCCAGCCAGCCCAGGAAGCTGCTCCTCTGTAGGCAATTTAGTTCACCAAGAGGTCTAGGTATACCTGGGAAGGGAGGAGATAGGAAAATAACACTGCAGAAAACTCAGGAGTCCTACTGACCACCTCAGACTTCCTGTATGCTCTAGAGTCAGGATGCTGAGAACTGAATCCTGTCTCTGATTCTAGCTCTGTTCCTTGAGGCCTTCTGAGCCTTAGTTTGCTTATTTGTCAAGTGGGAATATTAATAATTGCTACTTCATGGTGTAGCTGTAAAACTAAATGAGAAAAAGCGTGTAAGGCAGATCACATTGTGTATATTAAGAGCTTAATAAATGTAAATTATCATTACTGTAAATATTATGTCCATGTTTCTGGCATCTTTTAAAAACCCATGTTCTTTCAATGCTTTTCCACTTTTATCTTTTGCGTATCACCACTATAAGGTAATATGGTAAATCTATATTACCACTAGATAGATTCCACCAAGCTTTACTTTTCTGCATTTGTATTATGAAAAGAGTAGATGTGATTTCTCAAACCATGACTGATCCCCTGAAGGTCTTGACACTTGTCTCCCACCTCCAACCCCCACCACTGGTTGATAAATGGGGTCATTTTAGGCCTTAAAGCAGGGGAAACACCCAACTTGCTGAGATTGCTTGAAATATCACTTAATTATTTTGGAATCAAATTTGTAACATGTATCTAAAATAGTTTGTAAGCTCTTGTGTCTTCATTTGTCAACCACTTTATTTTTTTTATTTCTGGGAAGATAACACTCAGGCTTAATGTATCTATTTTACTACTTTGGACCTAGAGATGTAATATTTTACACACAGTTAAAATAAGCCCTTTTAATTTTCTGAGCTAACACTCCCTGGATGAGTCTGATATTTGCCTCTGTGCAGCATGACTTTCTGCAAGTGGCCCTGCGTTCAAGGGTCAGGCTGCTCTTCTCTCTGAGGGACCCCAGCTTGGCTGCCACCTCATGGCAAGTTTCATCAGTAAAAAATCGCTCCTGAGAAACACTTCAAGCACCCCTTGGAAATGAGACACTGTCATTATGAGTCATTCCAGATGAGAGCATGATAGATATTAACTCCTCTTCATAAGAGATGACTAAGTGTTTCTGGCCAATTAGAGGCCGTCTTTGAAAAATAATTCAATTTTATTTTCTTCAAGTATGAATTTCAGGATTTTTAAAACATGCTGTCAGTTGTTCTCTTCAAAGCTCACTTGAGCAAGGGAGGGACTAGTCCAGCACTGGGGCAAGGGAGGATGTAATGCTAATGTTTGTTGAGACTTTAGAATGTGCCAAGCTCTGTTTTAAGCACTAAGAATATTTCACTTAATCTTTATTTCAATCTGAAGTAGGTACAGTAATTAAAAAAATAACTAATAATTATTATTTATTGTGATGTGGTTATCATTCTATAAATGAGGGAATTAAGATTTAGGTAGGTCTGACATCACTTAGCTAGTACGTGGCAGACTGGAATTCTAACCCAGACTTGCCTGACCTTGTAACTGTGTTCTTGACCACTTCACTCTTGAATGATGCCTTTATTTCTCTGTACCTTCTGAGTTCCAACATCAACTCCTCCTGCAAATATTTGTCAAGGCCCAGAATGTCCACTCTATTAAGTACTGGTTATCAGTCAGCCATGATCTAAACACAGACACTTCCCTGTGGAGCTTATAGTCTAGTGGCAGAAAAGTAAGTAAGAAATTGCAATATAGCTTCATAAATGCTATAGTGAGGTGAGCACAGGGTACTAGGGGGCCATAGATAGAAGTGGCTTATGGTGTAACCTTGGGGCAGTCAGGGTACACTTCCTAGAGGAGGTGACCAAGGTATTCCTATAGTATGACTGACATTAGATAGGTAAAAAGAAGGAGGGGAATTACAAAAGGACATTTCAGGCATAATAAGCAACAGAGCTTCCAGGAGAGTACTGAGTACTGGGGAAAACACTTTCATGATTGGACTGTTTGAGGGAGGAACCAAAGAGCTGGGTCATTGGAGTGCTGACTTTTGTCTTCTGTGTCCAGCAGGATGCTGGCTACCTCATTCCAAAAGCAGCATTGCTCTGCAAGAAGAGGCTCTGAAAAAAGGTTTTCTTCCCCCTTGTGTCCTGAAATGGATGTATCAATGCTGTCCTGGGTATCAGCAGAAAGCTTTGAGAAGTTTGGTGATGATACAATGTTATTGAGCTCTAAGTTCAGCTATGATGGATCTGGTGGACTGGAAAATGTGTAATCAAGATAACATATCAAATGTTATATCCTCATGCAATCTCAAAGCCCAAATTTTGGAAGATGAATTTTGGTTTCCTGTTAAACACAACTGTAGAGAAGATGGAATCACTATAGTGGAAGGAATAGAAGTCTCCCTCTTGTGTGCTGGTAGGACCTCTGCAGGTGGTGTGGAGGAATTCTGAGCTCTGCTCAAAAAGGTGAGACCGTGGGAAGGTCACTTTTTACTTTGTTTCTCCATAACACTGCTCCACTAATGGTCTTTGGCACAACTCTGTTTTTTAATTATATTTTATTGATTATGCCACTATAGCTGTCCCAGTTTTCCCTCTTTGCCCCCCACAACTAGCACCCACCACTTTCTCAGACAATAACCACATCTTTCTTCATGTCCATGGGTCATGCATATAAGTTCTTTGGCTACTCCATTTCCTACAGTGTACTTTACATCCTCATGGCTATTCTGTAACTACTTCTTTGTACCTCTTAATGCCCTCACCTCTTCATCCATTCTCCCAAAACCCCCTCCCATCTGGCAACCATCAAAACGCTCTCCATATCCATGATTTTGTCTCTGACCTTCTTGTTTGCTTAATTTGTTGTTTAGATTGAATTGTTGATAGTTATGTGTTTATTGCCATTTTATTGTTCATAGTTTTGATCTTCTTTTTCTTGAATAAATCCCTTTAATGTTTTATATAATTAGGTTTACTGATGATGAACTCCTTTAGTTCTTTCTTGTCTGGGAAGCTCTTTATCTGCCCTTCAATCTACCCAGATTTGCTGGGTAGCGCTACCTTGGCTGTAGGTCCCTGCTTTTCATAACTTCTAATATTTCTTGCCAATTCCTTCTAACTTGCAAAGTTTCTTTTGAGAAATCAGCCAACAGTCTTATGGGAACTCTCCTGCAGGTAACTAACCACATTTCTCTTGCTGCTTTTAAGATTCTCTCTTTATCTTTAACCTTTGGTATTTTAATTATGATGTATCTTGGTGTGAGCCTCTTTGTGTCCATCTTGTGGGACTCTCTCTGCTTCCTGGACTTGCATGTCTATTTCCTTCACCAAATTAGGAAAGTTGTTTTCCTTATTTTTTCAAATAGTTTTCCAATTTCTTGCTCTTTCTCTTCTCCTTCTGGCACCCCTATTATGCAAATAGTGGTACACTTGAAGTTGTCCCAGAGACTCCTTACACTGTCCTCATTTTTTTGTATTCCTTTTCCTTCTTATTGTTCTGATTGGTTGTTTTTTGTTTCCTTATGTTCCATAAGGATTTGATTCTCAGCTCCACCCACTCTACTATTGATTTCCTGTAAATTGTTCTTTATTTCAATTACTGTATTCTTTGTTCCTTTTTCTTTTATTATACCCTTATTCTATAAGCTTTTTTTTGTTTTAAAATCTTTTAAAAATTATTTTATTGTTGTTGAAGTTCAGTTGTCTACATTTTCCTCCCACCACTCCCCCACCATCCAAGCCATCCCCAGCTCCCTCTCCTGATTCCACTCCCCTTTGGTTTTGTCCATGTGTCCTTTATAGTAGTTCCTGAAAACCCTTCCTCCATTCCCCCCATTATCTCCGCCCCACTTCCCCTCTTGTTACTGTCAGATTGTTCTTAATCTCAATGTCTCTGGCTATATTTTGCTTGCTTGTTTGTTTTGTTGATTATGTTCCACTTAAAGGTGAGATAACATGGTATTTGTCTTTCACTGACCAGCTTATTTCACTTAGCATAATGCTCTTCAGTTTCATTCATGCTGTTGCAAAAGGTAGGAGCGCCTTCTTTCTTTCTGCTGCATAGAATTCCATCATGTAAATATGCCATAGTTTTTTCATCCACTCATTCACCAATGGGCACTTAGGTTGCTTCCAGCACTTGGCTGTTGTAAATTGTGCTGCTATGAACATTAGGGTGCATGTGTTCTTATGGATTGTTGTTTCAGTGTTCTTAGGATATAATCCCAGCAGTGGAACTGCTGGGTCAAAAGGCAGTTCCATTTTTAGTTTTCTGAGGAAATTCCATACTGTTTTCCACAGTGGCTGCCCCAGTCTGCATTCCCACCAACAGTGAAGTAGGGTTCCCTTTTCTCCACAATCTGCCAGCACTTGTTTGTTGAATTGGTTATGATGGCCATTCTGACTGGTGTGAAGTGGTATCTCATTGTGGTTTTAATTTGCACCTCTCTGATGGCTAGTGATGCTGAACATCTTTTCATATGTCTCTGGGTCCTCTGTATGTCCTCCTTGGAGAAATGTCTGTTCAGGTCCATTGCCCATTTTTTAATTGGGTTGTTTGTGTTTCTGGAGTGGAGTCGTGTGAATTCTTTCTATATTTTGGAGATCAAACCCTTGTCCAAAGTATCATTGGCAAATATATTTTCCCACACAGTTGGTTCTCTTTTCATTTTAATACTGTTTTCTTTATCCATGCAGAAGCTTTGTATTTTGATGAGGTTCCATTTGTTTATTCTTTCCTTTATGTCCCTTGGTCTAGGGGACATATCGGTGAAAATATTGCTGCGTGGAATATCTGAGATTTTCTTGCCTATGTTCTTCTCTAGAACTTTTATGGTGCTGTGACTTATTTTTAGGTCTTTTATACACCTTGGATTTACTTTTGTGTATGGTGTAAGTTGGTGCTCGAGTTTCATTTTTATGCATGTAGCTGTCCAGATCTCCAAACACCATTTGTTGAAGAGGCTATTTTGACTCCTTTTTGTGCCTCTGCCCCCTTTGTCAAATATTAACTGACCATAGAGACTTGGGTTTATTTCTGAGCTCTCCATTATGTTCCATTGGTCTCTGTGTCTGTTCTTATGCCAGTACCAGGCTGTTTGATTACAGTCGCCTTGTAATACAGTTTGATATCAGATATTGTGATCCCTCCTACTTTGCTCTTCTTTTTCAAAATTGCAGAGGCTATTCAGGGTCATTTATGGTTTCATATAAATTTTAGAAATGTTCTGTATTGGTGAAATATGTCATTGGTACTTTAATAGAGGTTGTCTTGAATCTATAAATTGCTTTAGGTAGCATGGACATTTTGATGATGTTAATTCTTCCAATCCATGAACATGGTACATGCTTCAATTTGTTTGTGTCTTTGCATGGAATTATTTTTCCATCCATTCACTTTCAGTCTGTGTATGTCTTTTGTTCTGAGGTGGGTCTCTTGTAGACAGAACATATAGGAGTCATGTTTTCTTGTCCATTTAGCTATCCTATGTCTTTTTTAAAAATTCTTACCCAAGGATATGTTGTACAAATTTGGGAGAGAGAGGAAGTGGGGAGATAGCAAGCGATAAGAGAAAAACATCCATCAATTGCCTCCACATATGCTTCAACTGGGGATTGAATCTGCAACCTGAGTACATGCCCTGACTTGAGATCAAACCCACAACCTTTTGATACATGGGAATGACACCCCAATCAACTGAGCCACCTGGCCAAGCCACTACTCTATGCCTTTTGATTGGAGCATTTAATCCTAAGTTTACATTTTTTTAAAATCCTCACTCAATGTTTATTAATTTTTTTCAGAGAGAAACATTAATCAGTTCCTCTTGTATGCACCCTGACAGGGGATTGAACCCACCACCTAGGTATGTAATCCATTTACATTTAAAATAATTATTGATAGGTATGTAGTTATTACCATTTTATTTTTCATATTTATGCTTTTTCCCCCCTTCTTTTTCTTAGAGAAGTCCCTTTAGCATTTCTTGTAATATTGGTTTGATAGTGATGAACTCCTATAGCTTTTTCTTATCTGGTAAGTTCTTTATCTCTCCTTTAATTTTAAATGATAGCCTTAAAAAACAAACAAACAAGGAAAAAAAATAAATGATAGCTTTGCTGGGTAGAATATTCTTGGTTGTAGGTCCTTGCTTTTCATCACTTTGAATATTTAGTGCCAATTCATTAGGGCCTGCCAAGTTTCTGCTGAGAAATCAGCTGACAGTCTTCTGAGAGTTCACTGATAGGTAACTAACTGCCTTTCCCTTGCTGATTTTTAAAATCTTTCTATGCCTTTAACCTTTAGCATTTCAATTATGGTATGTCTTTCTGTGGACCTCTTTGGGTTCATCTTCTTGGGGACTCTGTACTTTCTGGACTTGTATGTCTATTTCCTTGACCAGGTTAGTGAAGTTTTCAGTTATTATTTCTTCAAACAGGTTCTCAATCCCCTGCACTCTCTCTCTTCTCCTTCTGGTACCTCTATGATGCAAATGGTATTACACTTGAATTTGTCCCAGAGGTTCCTTTTTTTCTTTGACCTCTGTGTTGTTTTTTATTCTTACAATTTTTTGAAGTCCTCACTGAGTTCCCTAAGCATTCTTACACCCATTGCATTGAAGTCTGTATCTGGTAGATTGCTTGTCTCCATTTCGTTCAGTTCTTTTTCTGGAGTTTTTCCATGTTTGTTCATTTGAGACATGTTCCTTTGTTTCCTCATTTCCTCGATTTAGCTGTATTTTATATATTGGGTATATCTGCTCATTCTCTCATTCTTTTCAGGTTGACCTTAAGTAGTAGGCATCTTGTGGGGCCCAGTGGAGCAGTCTTCCCATTCACCTGAGCCAGGTGCTCTAGAAGTGTACCCTGTGCAGGTTGTGTGTAACCTTCTGTTGTAATTGAGCTTTGATTGTTGTTGGTACATCAGGGGGTGAAGTTGACCCTCTGACTGGTGGTGAGTATTGGCCATGACCACAGCATATTAACTACTGTGTGGGGGCTGACCTCTCAGAGTGAGATTTGGCCCAGTGGGTGCTGATGCCTAGTGAGACCACCTTTTGAGTGTGCCATTTGTGGAGCTAACTGGTTGGTGCCCTGTTGTGATCTGAAATGATCTGCTGGTTTGGTTGGTTGTAGTGTATCTTAGGAGGAGCTGTGATGCTGGCCAAAGTCTGCCATTGCTTGTGACCAGCTAGTCTCTATGTGGTAGGAGCTATAAAGTGATCTGTGGTTGGTAGATATTTGTGCAGGGTTTAAAGGCACATGGGAGAGGCCATGCTGCAAATGGAGGCCAGCGGCCACAAATACCAGGCCTTAGACCACTCAGCAAAATGGCACCTCAAGGCTTGCCACTGCCTACAAAATGCCTGTAAGTTTCCACCACTAAAAGAGCCTCAGGCAGTACATGAGCTGGGTGTGGCAAGGTCTCATGGAGTCACCAGGTTAATGCAGATTCAAATTTGGCTGTATGGGGGAGAAGTTTCATCACAGGAAGGATGGTACCAGCCTATAGACTATGTGAAGGAAGGGCTCAACACAGTGACAATAGTGACTGCTCCTCCAGCACTCACCTTAAAGCCGCATAATTCAGTTTTTCCCTGCATGTCTCTGGCACTTCTGAGCCACTTTCATTCCACTGAAGCCCAGGTGAGTGAATGAATCTGTGTGCAGGCCTTTTAAGAAGACACCTTGGTTTCTAGCAGCTTGTTTCACCTGGCCAGACTGAATCCCTGCTGATTTTCATAGCCAGATGTTGTGGGGGTTCTTCTTCCCAGCACTTGTACACCAGGCTGGGGAGCCTGGTGTAGGCCTGAAATCCCTCACTCCTCAGGAGGGACCTGTGCAGCTGAGATATCCCTCCCAATTCTCAACTGCAACACCTGGTTGTGGAGCCAGCCCATTTCATGTCTCCATCCCTCCTACAAGTCTTGATGTAGCTTCTTTATATCCTTAGTTATAGGACTTCTGTTCAGCTAGTCTTCAAATGGTTCTCCAGGTTGATTATTCTATAGTTTAGTTATTTTGATGTGGTTGTGAGAGGTGAGCACAGTATTTACCTAGTCTGCCATCTTGATCAGAACTTTCCTAAGTAGTCTCTTAAGATGTTAAAATATTTACAAGACTCTAATATATTTGTGAATTTAATATTTAGAAATGTTGAATTAGGTTTGTAGTGTTAAAATATTTAGGAAAATTTACTTTATTAAATTTATATATTTTGATTATTATTTAAATGAGTAGCCTGAGAAGTTTAGAGAATTATTTAATGTTTGAATAAATATTAATCATTTAATAAATGTATGCATAAGATTACTACATTATGAATCATCCCAAGATAACAAAAAATGGGAGAAATGTTAAGAATGCAGAGTATGGAGCAACTGCCAGATAATTGATAGATAATGAAAGAGAAAAGGATGGGAAATTTTTTTGCTATATGCTAAGAAAAAAATTTCTCTCTTAGGCATTTTCTTGAAGGGATGTAATAAAGATTCTAATTGAGTAATTACTCTTTTGTTGTCAGACTGTGTTTCTTTTTTTTTTTTTTAAAGATTTTATTTATTTATTTTTAGAGAGAGGAGAAGGGAGGGAGAAAGAGCAATGTATGGTTGCCTCTCACATGACCCCCACTGGGGACCTGGCCCGCAACCCAGGCATGTGCCCCAACTGGGAATCGAACCGGGACCCTCTGGTTCCCAGCCCGCGCTCAATCCACTGAGCTACACCAGCCGGGCATGGCTGTGTTTCTTTGAATGTGACCCCATACTATGACCAGATCACAAAAAAATACCTGACTTTACACAGGTTACAGGAGTAAACATGCACAGTAAATATACATTTATTAAAATTAAGCAGCTTTCTCTGCAGTATCATTCAAATAGACCCAAAAGCTTCCCTTCTTGTTAGAAGCCGACCTAAACCCATTTCTTGGCACACTCAGGATGGGTGAGACACATCTGCACAGCAACTGCGACGTTGGCAGTTCTCCTATATATCTCCCTTTATATGCTTGCTTTTGTTGAATAATTGGTAGTAGGATTTTTAGATATTGGCACTTTGCTACTGAAAATTGGCACAATTTCTTATGATTTTGCGTAGAATGACTTACTGACCACCAAGCCCCTGGCTGATGCTGCACATGAAAGGATTAAAGAAACTTTTAGCAGGACAGCTGCCAATATGCTGAAGAAGGTCGTTGCCCCTAGCAACGCCTCCTGAACAGTTAACACTTGTAAGCTTAAGGTTTATTTAGGAGCCACCACCTCCTAAGATAAGCAAATGTCCTTGACTAAAAAACTAACTCTGAAAGCAACCATTTGTTCTCATAAGTGAAATCATAAATGTTCTGTATTTTTTCTAAATTGCTCTCATGTCAGCTTTTTTCTGCCTTAATGATTAGCAACATGCATCTGTTTCTCACACTGATCTGTAACCCTCCTTATAAAAATAAAGTACAGTTCTCAGGGGGTGTCAGTCGGAGAAAAGAGGGCTGGTTGTCCTCTGGCACTTCAGAGAGAGAGTGTCTGGATTCATTCCCTTTTGCCTCTATCGTCCATCCTTTGGGGATCAGGAGACTCGTGGAGGCTGGACCTCTGCACCTTCTGGGAAGTACAAATGGACTAAACTTAAAAATTCCTGCAAAGAGACTGTATCCAATTTAGCTTGTAGATAGAGGGTAGTGGTATTTCGATCAGAGCATTCAGAAAGATCAAAAAGGCTGTCAGCTGTTACCTCTGGCCAATGCTTGAAATGTTGCCCTTTTGACTTACAACTGACCTCACACACACACACACATATACACTAAGCTGGGATGTTTCTTGGTTCCCCTCCCATTATTAGTTTGCATTCTTATAATATTTTAAACTTCTGATCTTTACATTTCATGGAGTTAAGGAAACACTATCTCAAAATATGGCACCTTGACATATTGAATATTTTGGGCTAAGGGAGTTTAAGAGAATGATAGAGACGTAAAGGTCACTCTAACCCTTCCTTCTACTCTTCTTCCCTGAATAAGGCATAAAACCTTAATATGAGAGAGGCCCTCCATATATCCAGAGGCAAGTAGCAGCTTTACCTCCCAAAATAAAGGCATGTTGAGTCGCATCCAATAACAGGTCTTGCTAACTTCCCCCAGTTCACTACACTTACCCTGTACTCCTTAACTGGTTATATTTCTACATGACTGCCCACTCTTCATCAAACCTAGCATAAAAATATTCCATTTCTTTCAGGTTTTAATTTTCTTATAAAGGCTCCTGTGTCGTGTAAAATGTATAGGAAATAAATTTATATGATTTTTTCCTGTCAATCTTTTCTAATGCGTATTTTTCCAATACCACCAAGAATTAACTCAATTCTGACACTATCTACCTGGATATGACATCAGATTCTTCAGGTTAAGGGCTCAGTCCTACAATACTGCCTCCCCATCCATGTTAGATGCCAAACACTAAGTCCAGGTTATTGCCTATGCTACTGATCTATAGATTGGAGGTTGCCAAGACCTCCTCCTCAGTTTTGATTAATTTGCTGGAGTGGCTCACAAAACTCATAGGAATGCTTACTTGTGTTTACCAGTTTACTATAAAAGATATTATAAAGGATGCAGATGAATATTCAGATGAAGTGGTACATAGGGTATAGTCTTAAAAGAGTTCTGAGCATAGGAGCTTCTCTCCTCATGGAACTGAACTGGGGTACACTATGCTCTAGCATATGGATGTGTTCACCAACCCAGAAGCTCATCAACTGTTGTTATTCATAAGTTTTTATAGAGCTTAACCTGTAGCCCCCTCTCCTCAGAAAACAGTGGATGGAACTGAAAGTTGCTGAGGCTATCTAGGGGACCCCTTAGTAATGTCTTTAGCATAAACTCAGATATGCTTAAAAGGGGCACCTTATGAGTAACGAAAGATACTCACTCCTATCACTTGGGAAATGCCACGCACTTTAGGAAATTTGTGCTAAAACTTGGGGACAAAGATCAAATATATTTCTTATTTTACCAGATCTATCTTTATCAGTTTAATTTTCAGACTTAGCCAGGGACCCTAAATGATCAAGAAAAATATTTTCCATCCCTACAGGTTCCCCCTACTAAATAAGAAAGATTTATTGAGTGCCTACCCTGTACCCTGTACTTTGCTAGTTGCTTTTACATATTATCTCATGCAATCTTCACAACACAATGAGGTAAATTTTAACATGTTCAGCTTTACAGATTAGAAAATTGAAGCTTCAATGCCCTGGCTGGTGTGGCTCAGTGGATTGAGCACCAGCCTGGAAAACAAAGGGTCACTGGTTTGATTCCCAGTCTAGGGCACAGGGCCTGGATTCAGGCCAGATCCACAGTAGGGGGTGTGTAAGAGGCAACCACACATTGATATTTCTCTCCCTTTCTTTCTCCCTCCCCCCAACAAAAATAAATAAATTAAATCTTTTTTTAAGAAAGAAAGAAAATTGGTGTGAGGTGGTATCTCATTGTGGTTTTAATTTGCATCTCTCTGATGGCTAATGATGTTGAGCATCTTTTCATATGACTCTGGGCCCTCTGTATGTCCTTTTTCGAGAAGTGTCTGTTCATGTCTTTTGCCCATTTTTTAACTGGTTTTTTTTTGTCTTCCTGGAGTGGAGTCGTATGAGCTCTTTATATATTTTGGAGATCAGACCCTTGTCTGAGGTATCATTGGCAAATATGTTTTCCCATACAGTTGGTTCTCTTTTTATTTTAATACTATTTTCTTTAGCCCCACAGAAGCTCTTTATTTTGATAAGGTCCCATTTTTTTATTCTTTCCTTTATGTCCCTAGCTCTAGGGGACATATCATTGAAGCCTCAAGAGATCTCTTTCCTTGCCTGAGAACCTTGACACTAGAGTTCAAATGCAAGTCTTCCAAACTATGAGGCCACTCCCTCAACCTTATCCTAAACTGCTTCCCCAAAACTTAGCCTGAGTCTCTGCATGACCCATAGCCTAGTCCTCACCATCCTGCAGCTTTCTCTTTCCTGCAGCCTTGTGGCAAAATGAAAACAAACCAACACAAAACAGAACCTCTAACATTTCATTTAAAGTTGTGAATTTCAACCAGCCCTTAGAACAGGTGGTCAGCACTGAGTTCAGCCAGGTTTGAGTTACTCTTGATTTCTAGCACACAACTTTGATAGTTTAACATTTCTCTTTTGAGACTATGGCTTATTCTCTTATTTTTTAGTAATTATTCAATATATTATGTAAGAAGCTGTTTATAGATGTATGCATTTGGGAGGAGTTTAAGGAGACCTAGCGTTGCTTTGAGTAATAAAGAATTTGGCTTTAATAATGTCACTTCTTACACAAAGAGGATCAAAGTCATTTGTACTAGGGACCCCTGTGGTTCATCTGGAGGAATTCCAGAATGCTGTCTTCTCCCTCTAGGCCAAGGGCTGACTTTTGAGTTCTCTTCTGTCCAGTGCTTCATTATACTCAATATAATCATTGCAATCCTTTAGGTAGGAATATGAGTATGTCCTATTTTCAGAACATTCAAAATAGCAAAATTCAAATACAAAGAACAGACAAATTAGGGACTGACTCATTACAAAATATTTGCTTTAAGTAAATATTAATTGATGGTTTCCTTTGTATAGCATACTCCCAAAAGGCATTTAAAATTGAATTTGAGTAATAAAACTCTATTTATATGAAATATCTGGTAGCATACGATAGCTTGCATTTTTTGTAGAGTTTTATAGATTTCAAAAGTATTTGGCATGTGTTATCCTCATGGATACTTTGAAAATTTGGGCTAGAATTGTCATTCCCATATTACAGATGGGAAAACTAAGGCAAAGAGGGCTAAATTCTTTGCCCAAGGTCACATAGCTGAATGGTGTTAGAGCTGAGGATAGATCTCAGCTCATTTTACTCCTTGTTAAAAAACTCTTTCTTTTTAAGCATACTTCTTTTTCAGATTTATATTTTTCATTGACACAAAACTCAGATATTTAGGAGCTATTTGGGGATATATTTGAAATGGAGAACTATTTGTAAAGAATGACTTGACTTCTTCTGTAGAGGGTAGTTAGAGATCTGTAAGGTTTTGGAAAGAGAATATAAAAATATACTCCATCAGGATCACCAGTGAAGCTTTTAAAACACACAGATGATCAGACCACACAACAAATATATTTAATAAGAATTTTCAGGTCTGGATTTGTTTGTTTTTAATCTAGAGTCGATTCAGCTGAAACTGAAAAGCACAGGTTCAAATATGGTCAGTGTGAGGCAATCTGAGTACTAGTGGAGAGTCATAGATTTTCAAAGTGAATGGCTCCTGTACTCAAAGATTTATGTTCTTCCCTTGTAGGCAAACCTAATAAAATTAATTTGTACTTATCTCCTCTAGCAGAGGAGAAGAGAGGATGAATTGCATGCATTTAAACATGGTCAAGAATAAATTTTATTTAGCTTTATCTATATTTCTATTGAAGACCTAGCCCATGTTTTCTCTAGAGTAACGTTCCTCATACATGGATGGCTGTAGTCATTAAACTACTCTCCTTAGAAGTCTTCCATGGCTTCCCATTGCCTCCTGAATTGCAGCACTCTTCTTTGTATGACATTCACTATCCTCCATGATTTAATCCTGCTCTTACAGCCTTTATGCATTACTATTCTCCCTTAAGGAACCTTATGTCCACCAATCCACATCAGAGTGCGCACAATTTTGAAAAAACACTAGACATTGTTAGGAGGTGTTCATCAATGTGCCTCAACTGGAGTGTCCTTTCTTTTCCCTTCCTCAATGTTTGCCCATTAAATTCTGTCTTCTCTTTAAGGGTTAAGCCAAATAACCTGTTTTCAAGAAAGCCATCACTTGAACTAAAATTCTTTCTTCTCTCTTCTCTGTTAGTGGTTCATCTTCTCTTTACTTGTAAGACCAATCACTTCCTGACTTATGTCTTAGTGTTTTGTGTATGTGTCTTAGGTCCTTTGCTAGACCTTATCCTGCTCAGTTTTATACCCCCAAAGAGCCCAGAACACTGTCTGACACATAACCAGTGGTACTCAGTAAAATAACTTGTAGAATTGGATTGTAGTTCTCTTATATTTAAATTTCATTCCAAATAAAATTATGAAGACTTCATATAAAAGTCTTGCATGGGAAAGGATGAAATTCTTTTCAATTTCTCTATCTTGTAGCATCAAAAGAAGAAAGGTGGTTGGAAAAACTGACCAAGCCACTGAAGTTGGCAAAGAAAGAGGCAACAGGAGAGAGAAAACTTTTGGCAGAACTACAAATCAGCTGATACCAAGTTTTCAATTTTGCAGAGGACAAACAAGTGGTAATGAAACCCTCAGAAATCCTGTTCCTACTCACTAGGATCCCTGTTTACTGTATGAGTGAAATCAGGCAGAATTGAGCATACAGAGGTTGGCACAAGGTAAGTGGAGCTTGGGAAGTCAAAGAAATGGATTGGAATTCCGTCTATGATACTTGATGAATGAATCAGAAAGCAAAAAGAAACAAACAAGGTATGTAAATCAAAGCCTGTTTGAAGGAGTAGCCATATGTAAGAGTCTGTGACACCACAGACTCTTGGTGTCACAAAGCCCACAGAAAGTTACAAGGGTAAGTAATGGTCAACCGTATCTAATACAACATAGATCATCGAAGTTGAGGCCAAGAGGGGGATCATTAGATCTGACAACATGGTGGTCATTGGTTACTTTGACAAAGCCAGTTTGAGTACAATATTGGAAGCAGAATCTGAATTGCAGGGGTTTTAAAAGAAATAGAGATAAGCATTCTCAGAAAATCCTGCCACAGGTTCATATCAAATGTATAACAATATCCTAAAGTATAACCTTATTGCCTTTCTTACAAAGAAACTAAAGGCTTTAATTTCACCCTGACTGGTGTGGGGTCATCCTGAAAAGTGAAAGGTCACCAGTTCGATTTCTACAGGGCACATGCTGGGTTACAGGCATGGTCCCAGTTGGGGCGTGTGTGAGAGGCAACCAATCAACTTTTCTCTCACACATCGATGTGATGATTTTCTCCCTCTCTTTCTCCCTCCTTTCCCCTAAGAATAAATAAATAAAATCTTAAAAAAAATAAAAGGCTTTAATTTCTGACATTATGGAGATAGACATTCCCTCAAATTCTAACCTGATAAAAACTATATAATTTTAATTTTTAAGTGAACTGCAGAGTGTGTAATAAAATCCAAAGAGGTCAAAACAAAGTAAAAGTGTGAACTTTGAGAAATAAAGAAGTGTTAAGAACCACTTTCACCATGAGGGTATTTTCTAAACCTCAGGGAACTTTGTTGATGTTTTGATGACTTCATGAAACGGGGAGGAAGTTGGTGACTAAGCCTAGATGGAAAGTCTTAAAAGATGATCCCTTGTTGTATACGAAAACCACCCAAGGTTTATTGGCCTAAAATAACAATGTATTATTACACTATGGACTGACTGGGCTCAGCTGGGAAATTCTATCTTTGAGAGTCTCTTGAGTTGTAGCCACAGAGAAGTTTTAGTCATCTGAAGGCTTAGCTGTCAACCCAGGAGGACTCATTCACATGGCTGGCTGCTGGTTGGAAGCTCTATAGTTATTTTGGTCTTCTCACAGAATAATGGTTGTGTTCCAAGAGAAAGCATCTCCAGAGCAATGTTCCAAGAGACACAGGCAGAAGCCACAAGGCTTGTGATAACTGAATGCTGGAAGTCCCAAAATGTCACCTCTGTTGTCTCCTATCGGCCAAACAAGTCATTAAGCCCAGCTTAGATTCGAGAGGAGAGGAATTAGATTTCACTTTTCGATTTGAGGAACAGCATGCACATACATGTAAAGACAGAACTGATGCTGTTTTTGGAGAAGATCTGCTATACCTCTGAATAAAGCCAGAATGCTGTAAGCTCACTCTCAGTCTAAGAGCATATGAGAAACAAATTTATTGTACAGAAGGAAACAGGAATGAACCTTGCATGTCTAGACCTCTCCCTTAGGAAAAGGTGGAAAAATATCTCTACTGAGAATTGTAAAACTTTTTTCTCTAATTTGAAGGTTATACAAAGATCCTGAGGTCCTACATGAGCCAGCACATCAGAAAGGCCCTTCTGATCATCAGCCATTGTCTATACCCATCCTCTGACCAAGGCTGCAGATTCCTTTTATACAAATCGGGCACTGGTATTTTCACCCCATGCTTGGAATGCAGACATCTTTGGGGACAAGAGAGCAGGGGAGAAGCTGGAAGTCCTTGGGCCTAGAATTCAGCCTCCTCAGCACATCATACAGTTAATGCTTTTGAGACTTTTCCAACTCCTCATGTAATTTAGCCTGTTTCCAAGCTGTGTTTCTTTGATCTCTCTGTAGATTTTTATGCCAGTTCCATACTCTTTTTTAATTATTAGAGCTTTGAAATACATATTAACTTTTTAACAAGTCCTCTCTTGTTATAGTTTTCCCTGTGGCTTTTATTAGCCTGAATAGCTGCCTCTATCTACTTAGGGATAAAATGTGCTCAAAGGAAGGCTCTCCCGTCACTATATCCCCTGAATTACCTCCATTCTCACCCCCATTCTCCCCTGATCAGGTCTCTACTTTCAAGCTCTTTTCCAAGAAAAAAAAAATGAATTCTCTATAGAAAGCCCATCACCTTGCCTATCTCCCCATCCTAACCTGTTTTTGGCCAGTTTGACATCATTTTTCCTTCAGAATAAATTGCAAATCATCTTAATTAAATTTTAAAACAGAAAATTAGTCATTTAAAAGTTACAAAAATATATAATGGCATTTACTTAAGTTCCCACTGAAAAAGCAGAGTTCCAGTATCATAATTATACTAAAATTTACAAAACAAAAATTCTCCCTCCCAGTCGAACAATTTTATGTACTTGCTTGAGGGGATACCTAATCTCTCAAATAAAAAGAACTGTATCTAAAACCCCAGGACACTCATGGCTTTCACTTTGGTAAATAAAGAATTCCATTTTGTTTTCTGTCTCAAGGACACATTCTTCACCAAAATAGAAAATAAGATGCTTCACCTGGCTGGAAAAATAAAAAAGTCTTGAAAAAGGACTGTCATTAAGCTGTCTCTTTCTCTGTCTCACATACACACACCTCATACACACTGTAAACTTAAAGACACTAAATAACTCACAACCCTTGGTTGCTCTTACTTATTCCTAACTTTATCTGGACTATCTTAATTATCATTGGAGAGTTGTTGAGGTTTCTAGTTCCCATTTGAAAATTCCTGACTTTTTGAAGTGTGTCCTCAGCTACGAGGCCTACTGCTCAGGTACAGATCATGACTGGAATGGATGCCTGGCTGGCAGTTCTCTTTCCACCTCATTGTACTGCAGAGTATGTGGCTTCTACCAGCTCCCCTTTACCTCCCTTCCATCCGAGATTTAAATGGTTTAACCCCAACTCAACTCCAGTTGTAGGTTCAGATCATCCTCACTCAGAGAAATCCCTTCTTTCCTGGTTTAGTTTAGGAGCAGGTGTGTATTCTGAGTAAGATTTATCAAAAGGAAATTCATGACTTTTGTTCATTGGTTTAGGCAGGAGATATCCTCTCTCTTCAACTGTATGCAAGTAAAGTAGCATATAGCATCAAGCTGCCTGCAATCAGCTTGATTCCGTAGAGGGATCTGACCATGAAACCAAGCCGATAGCTGGAGATGGAGGTTCACAAAACCATGGTGAATAGAACCTGAAGTCCAACTTTCTTTTGCTATATTTCAATTATATGAGATAGTGATTGTTTAAGCTACTTAGCTTTGGGTTTTCTGTTTTTTGCACCTAAAAAATATCCAAACATACCAAATCACCTCTGACCCAAGGAAATGACAACCCTCGCTCCAAGAGGGAACATCACTCCCATGGCAGAGCTGGGTGAGCATCTCTCAGGGTTCCAAATCCAAGTCTAATCCTTTTCTGTGTATCTTTATCCTATCAGAACTCAATTTTCATTTCTGGTGGTCTTCCTTTTCTTCATTTTTTAAAAATCAAATAATTAATTTGAATTATATTTAACTTTTTTATTTCAGCAGTACATATTTGCAAGTTTGACAGTTAAATAGTTGTTAAAAGGAAAAAAGTTCCCATCCTATCTTCTCACCTGCAACTTCTCTCCAGAGGTAATCCCTGTCAATTCTTTTCACTGTTTCTTTTGGGCTTTGGCTCCTATTGCTAAATAACATTTCTACACAGCTATTCATCAGTCTGTAGCTTTAGCTATTATGTGTTCTCTGATAAAAGATGGAAACTTAGATTTGTTAGACCCCTACACTCCTCCTTCTCCACATGCAAATCTTCTCTCATTTCTTTTCTTTTTTTTTTAAGAATTTGCATCCTCTTTTTTTTTTTTAAAGATTTTATTTATTTATTTTCAGAGAGAGGAGAAGGGAGGGAGAAAGAGCAATGTATGGTTGCCTCTCACATGGCCCTTATTGGGGACCTGGCCCGCAACCCAGGCATGTGCCCCGACTGAGATCAAACCGGGACCCTCTGGTTCCCAGCCTGCGCTCAATCCACTGAGCTACACCAGCTGGGCTCATTTCTTGATAAAAGTTATATCATAGTATTTTGCTATTTACATTACTCAGTATGTAAACGCTATTCAAAGCTAAACCATGTAGTACACTATTACTTTTCTTAAAATACAGTTTTCTCTAGTATTTATACAATAATTACATTGTCTTTTCACTTGCTCATTTTTCTATGTATCTCTAAGAAAAATGTAAATCTCTGCAATGTGTGCAAATTACTTTGTTTCTTGTGTTTTTGCTACATACCAACATCCTGGGAATTCTTTTCACCTTTCTCCTGTGTTGAATTCCTTGTTTCCTACATATCATGTTTTCCTCCATCTTGGTTTAATTTGTTATTTTGGAAAAGCACATCCACCAGTAGGTTTCTAATCAAAATGCAAGGGTGATAAAATTGTTGAGACCTCGCATACAAGAAGTATTTCTATCTCCCCTCTCATTTATTTGTTGGTGTTTCCACATCTGGGCTTTTTTTCTCCAATGTGTAGTAGTCATTGACTGTTCATAATTAGCAGTGAGGCTTTAACATGTTAAGTAGATACTCTCTGTGAAGACAAGTGATTAGTTGCAGTGTGGGCTTCCCTATAAAGAAGATAATGGGCCAGCCCTGACTTTTGTGTTAGGGAATCCCCAGCCATCGGTATATTATGGTCTTTTTCCTTGGGTTGAGAAGATTTTCCATAGGAGGATCTCCCAGGCTCCATCTTGACAGGATGTAAGTCTATCATTCTAGCAGCTGAGTAAGCAAAGGGTTCTGGGGCTCTTGTTTACCATGAAGGCTTTCACTTAGCCCTGCCCAAGCTGCAGAACACTACCTCCCTACCACCATCCACTCTGCCTGGACTCAACAAATCAGAAGAAAAAACCTCCATTTTCAGTCTTCTCATGACAGTGAGGAGAGGTATGTTTATGGTAGGAGAAGAGAACTGTTATTCTGACATTCACCCAATCTTCCTGGATGTTTTCAGGGGGATCAGTGGGAGAAGTACCCAGCCAACCATTCACGTAAGTTTTTTAACTCTTATGAGCTGTGTGAACTTGAACAAGTGTCTTGATTTCTCTGAACTTCAGTTTCTTCATCTGTAAAATGGTAACACAGGGCTTTGGCATGAGTGTTAAATGGGGTCAATTAATGTGAAGTGCCTGTCACAGTTTGCCCAGCATAGAGAGTGCACTCAGTTGTTGGAGATACAGTGGTCATGGAGTAGTTGGTAGTTGCCTTAGCCTTGTTTCAGTGAAAAGAAAGGATCCCCTCCCACTATCCAGTGCTTTTCTACACTCTCAAAAGGAAAGCCACTCTACTTATGTTCTGCCAAAATTTTAACAGAATTTCAAGACTATCACAAGCTTGCAACTTGTCCTCCACCCCACCCTCTCTTTTAGTGCCCACCAAATCCTTAAAGCCACATCCTCTATTCTGGCTCCCATCTCAGTGGATTTACAAGACTGAGAACTGCATGAAGTCAGTCTGAACCCAAATCTCAAGAATAAAACTGACCACTCTTCTCTCCTATTCTACACATAATCCTTCTCCCCACTAGGGCAATGCCCTCGGTCTTTCTCCTACCCTCCGGTCTTTCTTAACTACCCCCAGCAAGAGATGGAAGGAAACTTCCTGCCCCAGTGTGATAGAATGCCCACTCCCAGTGCAAAGTGAAGTTTCTCCTTCCTTCTCCTTCTCACTAGCACTCTCTTACCCTAGTCCTTCTTTCTTGCTTTTCCTTCACTGCTCTTGTTTGGGATCTTGACTCTGCTTTGTTAGAAGATACCCTTTTTCCTTCAGAATCAAGTTCTTTTCCCTGAATTCTTAGGATGCTTTTGTTATTTTCTCTGGACCTCCAGCAGCTTTGTTAAATGGCTATATCTCAGGGGGTCGAACAAACAAGAGGAACTGAAGAAGCTGAGGAAGTTTGCAGTTACCTCAAAGTTAAGAATTTAGGATGTCTGATAGGCCATCTGGTACAGAATATGAGGAAAAGTAGTACCATTGTGCTTGACTTTTTTTTATTGGTCTGACATTCCAGATTGTAAGACTCTGGTAGAGAATGTTTCTGCTATGTTCCTTATTTAGTCTCAACCACTTGAAAGTACACCTAATGAAATGTTTGAAGTAGGTCTTATTAAGAAAAGTCATGGACAAGTAAACATTGCAAATAGACCTTTGCTGGGATGGTATAAATACATGGTCATTTGAAAACTATGTGTGAATGAAGGTAGACACCAGGATATAAGAACAGGCCTCACCTAGTAACCTCTCATATTCTTGTTTCCTTTTCCAACCACACACAACAGTAAAGGTGCACTTTGTCTTCTGTGGATGACCTTAGTCTGCCCTTAAAATTCTCCCCAGCAAAATTAATAAAGCAAAGGATTGAGGCAGCTGTTAGCTGCTGCCAAGGCCAGTGTGATGATCACGGCTCTATTCAGCCTGTCTGTGCATGTACGCACTTTCCACACAACCAGGTGAAAAGTTCTCAGTATGTGATAGAGCAGGAAACACAGGAGGAAGATGATCAAGGCAATGATGATGGTGGTCAGTGCCTTTGTGTGAGAAACCCGCAGCCCTGATTCTTGGACCTCCATCTTTAACAGGGCTCCAATAATCAGCAGGTAACAAATGCTGAGCATGTAGAATAGCAGCAGGGAGTCCACCACTAAAGCGATATGTTTCATGGCCTGTAGTTTAACAATTTTATTGAAATTCAGCTCTAGGCATGATGTGACATTACCCTTCTGTTCAGAGCCAGTGTTCAGAAGTGTTGTTGAAGGTGCCATGATAAAGATCCATATGATCCCGCATACAACCCAGGCACTTCTGATGCTGATGACATGAAGGAGCTGGAAGAGGTGAACAGTTGCCAGGTAGTGCATAACACTCAGCACAGTCAGGAAATAAATGTTGCTACATATGTTGACATACATGGAATAAGACATAATCCTGCAGACCAGGTCCCCAAATATCCAATTGGGGCTGACCTCTGACATAATAGTCAACCCTGAAGGGCAGTGTGGTTGTGAACAAGAGATCAGAAATGGCCAGGTTTAGCATAAAAACATTCACAGATGTATACTTCTTATAAGGCTGCTGAAAAACATATATGAAAAAGCCATTTCCCAAGGCTCCCCAGACAAATATTATCAGGGACACAATAGGTTAAAAATCCCTCTTGAAGTTTTCAGTTGTGCAGTTCCCATGGTTATTGTTATTGTTGAAGGTACGCCATTGGGTTCCATTTCTGATATGGGGGTGCACAGAGGCAAGGACACAAGTTTTCTGTTTGTGCTGGATTAAAAAGAAACAAATACAAAAAGTTACTTCCTGCTCACTGCTTACATATTTCAAGGTTTTAATGAAATAGGGAAAAATACTAGCTATTTTTTGATACTTGAATGAAAAAACATTAGATACTTTTAAATACATGCTCCATTATATTTCATGAGAAATTTCTAGAATGTAGAATAAACATTAATTATTTGGTTGAAGCTGAAGCTTCAGACTTGGGAGACTTCTGGCCTAGTGCCCATGTTCATGTGAGTGCCCTGCAACACTGCAGTCTAAATCTGCTGGACAGCAGATTTCTGATCATGATCTATGGAAAGCAGAAGGAAGTAGCACAACATTTTTCAAGTACTAAAAAAAGGACCTACAAACCTAGAGTCTTATATCCAGCAAAAATAATTTTTAAGTATGAAGGGAAAATCAAGACCTTCTCAGATGATGGAAAACTAAGAGAATTTGTTGCCAGAAGACCTACTTTAAAGGATGAATAAAAGAAGTTCTCTAAATCAAAGGACTCAATAAAAAAGGAACCATGGAATACCATTAAAGAAGAAAAACCACAATAAGCAAAAATATGGGTATATACAATAGGCTTTTCTTCTCTTTTTGAGTCTAAGTTATGTTTGATGATTGAAACAAAAGCTATCAAAACTGTTTGATGTGGCCCTAAATGGATGTAGAGACATTTTAAAAGATAATTATATTATAAATAGGGGAGGATAAAGGGGATAAAGGAGGTAAGTTTTACACACTTCACTTGAATTTGTAAAATGATGATGCCAATAGACTGTGATAACATAGGTATAATGTAATACCTAGAGCAGTCACTAAAAATAAATACAAAAAGATAGACTCAAAAAACTAGAGATAATTCAAAAGAGAATTCTAAATAGTGTTCAAATAATCAAAAAAGGCAGGAAAATAGATAATACCGACAGAAAAATAAAATAAAATGGCAGACTTGTGCCTAACAAATTTATAATTACATTAAATATAGACAGTCTAAATAAACCAATTGAAAGACAGGCTGGCAGACTAGAAAATATATATTGCCTAAATATAATGTTACTATTGGCAGTTTGAAAGTAAAAGGATGAAAACATATATGTCCTAAAAACATAAATTAAAAAAAAACAACAATCAGGAGTCACTGTTACTATCAGATAAAGTAAACTTCAAAACAAACAAAATTTCCAGAGACAGCGTTTATCCACCAAGAAGACATACCAATGTCTAAATATATATGCATACCAAAGTTCAGATGTGTATGCACCAAATAACAGAATTGCAAAATATGTGGCGTAAAAACTGATATAATTCAAAGGAGAAATGTACAAACCCACTATAGTCAGTAACTTCAAGACCCTCTCTCAACAATTGATAAAGAAAATAGACAAAAACTCAGCAAAGATATATGAAAAGTCAAAAACCAACATCAAGTAACAGGACCCATTAGACATTTCTAAAACACATCATTCAACAACAGCAGAATACACATTCTTGTCAAGTGACCACAGAACATATAACAAAATAAACCACATCCTGGGCCATGAAAAAACCTCAAGAGATTTAAAAAAATTAAAATCATACAGAGTATGTTCTGTAACTTTAATGGAATCAAACTGGAAGTCCACAACAGAAAGATAATAAAATCTACAAAGACTTAGAAACTAAAAACACATTTCAAAATAATCCATGGCTCAGGAGATCCAAGATAGTGCCAGAGGGTGTGGAACCTACACTAATCTACTCCCAGGACAAAACTGGAATTATGGGTAAATAATAGAAAAATAATCCTGAATAACCAATTGAACACTAGCTGGAGAGAAGCCTTATAACCAATGACATAGGGAAGAAACCACACCACCACAATGAAAGTGGTAGGAAGTGTAGAGGTGTGAGAGGGCTGGCTGGGCTCCCACAGGTGTCAGCTGAAGTTCTGGAGGGATATTTCAGGAGCCAGAGTCATTCCCCTGAGAAGAGTAAGGTCTAAAATCCAAGCTGAGCTCCTCAGCTTAGAGCACCAGAACCAGGAAAGGAACCCAAAGAACATCCAGCTATGAAAAGCAGCAGGGTTTCTATCTGCCAGGGAAAGATAGCTAGAGTGGCAGAGAGCCTCTTAAAGGGCCAATGCACAAAATGTCATTTATAGCCACACACCCTGGTTTCTGGCAGAAGGAGAACAGAGTGGACAAGAGCAGCAAGAAGAAAGTCTGGGGTAGGTGGCTCAGGGGAGAGAGGAGAAGGGTCAGCTGCCAGGATCCTTGTGCTGAGTCATTCCCCATACTGCAGAACCCATCTTTTATGGGCAGAGCATCATTATCCAGAGGAGAATCAATGGCCCCACTGCAAGAATCCTTCTCACCCCACCCTGTGGAGCTTAAGCAGGGCTTTAGAGGAGTACAGCTGGAGATAATTTAATTGTTTAAGCATAATAGAAAGTCTATGGGTGAAGGCAAATCTCTGGGAGCTCTGAGACTTTAGCTGATCCTCACCCAGTCTTGATGCATTATTTGGTTCTTTCTGCACACAAACAGGCCCAGCAGCTGGAAACTTAAGCTATGGACCACTGATAGTGCCAAACAAGTTGCCCGGGGTCAGTAACATGTGGCATCTGACATAGGAGTGCACCAGAGTCTTTTCAGATCTACCTAATACATAGAAGCAAATACAAAGAGGGAGCCAAAATGGGGCAAGAAATAAAAAGGCCCTAAATTAAAGAACAAGAGAACTATCCAGAAGAAGACTGAATGAAAGGGAGGCAAGCAATTTATCAGATATAGAGTTTTGAGTAATGATTATAAGGATAATGAAAGCATGAAAAAAAAAGAAAAAGAAACCATAAAAAAGGAACAGTCAAAAATAAAGAATGCAATATCTGAATAAATAACACACTAAAAAGATTAAACAGTAGGTTAGATGAAGAAGAATATGAAATCAACTACTTGGAAGACAAGGTAGAAAAAAAAACACCTAAGAAGAGCAGCAAAAATAAAAAGGATGTTGCCCGGCTGGTGTAGCTCAGTAGATTGAGCGCGGGCTGGGAACCAGAGGGTCCCGGTTCGATTCCCAGCCGGGGCATATGCCTGGGTTGTGGGCCAGGTCCCCAATGAGGGCCATGTGAGAGGCAACCATACATTGCTCTTTCTCCCCTCCCTTCTCCTCTCTGTGAAAAGAAATAAAAATAAAATCTTTAAAAAAAAAATAAAAAGGATGTAAAAAATGAGGAGAGTTTAAGAAACATTTGGGACAACATGAAGCATAACACCGTCTGTATCATAGGAATACCAGAAGGAGAAGAGAGTGAGCAAGGAATTGAGAACCTATTCATTTGGGACAACATGAAGCATAACACCATCTGCATCATAGGAATACGAGAAGGAGAAGAGAGTGAGCAAGGAATTGAGAACCTATTTGAAGAAATAATGACCAAAAACTTCCCTAACCTAGTAAAGGAAAAAGATGAACAAGTCCAGGGAGTTCAGAGAGTCCCAAACAAGTAGGACCCAAAGAGGCCTGCACCAAGATACATACATCGTAATTAAAGTGACAAGGCCTAAAAACAAGGGGAAAATCCTAAAAGCCACAAGATAAAGCAGGTAGTTACATGCAAGGGAGCAACAATTAGACTGTCATCTGTCATCTGATTTCTCATCAGAAACATTCCAGGCCAGAAGGAACTGGCATAAAATATTGAAGGTGCTGAAAAGCAAGGACCCAGGACCAACACTGCTTCATCAAGCAAGGCTATCATTTATAATTGAAAGATAAATAAAGAGCTTCCAAGACAAGGAAAAGTTACAGTAGCTTGTTAACATCAAGCCAGTACTATAATAAATGTCAAAGGGCTTGCTTTAAGAAGAATAAAAAGAAAAGAGGCTTCAGAAAATGGTGGCAAGCTGGTGGGAGCTAAGTCCAGTTCCCCCTGTGCATGGGTGAAACACCTAGCCAATCTTCTGAGGAACAGAGTGAACAGCCAATGGCATTCCAGCATTTATGAAGATTGGAGACCAAAAATTGTAGGGGACATTGAAAAATCAGATGGTAAGGAAGGTGCTTAAGGACAATAAGGTCCCTGGGACCAGGGCGGGGACCAGGGCTGCTGAAGCCCCAGGCCCAGCGCCCTCCAGGTCTGCTGTAAGATTCTTGGAGGAGAGCCAAGCTGGGATATGTGAGAGGCCAGGTGTTTGTTTGGACCCACAGGCTTGAATAGGAGGAATTTTTCAAAAAGAATAAGAGAAAACAAGAGGCACTCTGTGGCTGGGGAATTTTCCACAGCAGCCTTCTGCCTCCTGTGTCCCTACCCCCCCACAAACCCAGGGTCAGTGCGCATCTGGTGATCCGTGGCCACTCCAGAAAAACCAGGATGGTGCACAACTGGTAACCCACAGCCTGGCTGCAGTCCAGCAGCAGCCCACCAACGCTCACTCCAGAAGCACTGGGGGCAGTGAGCACCCAGTTCACGGAACTCATGCCTGAGGCACCAGAGATAGAGTGCCTCCCACCTAGTGCCTGTGCCCAGAGCCCTGCAGGGCCAACTGGCTCTCTAGGAGAAAGGTGGAAGCACCCCGCAGAGGGGAGTTGCAGTGCCCAGAAAGGCTTGAATCAGTGGGGGACTGAACTACCCTGAAGGGGCACTGAGAGTCCCTAGCATCGAGGCCAGCAAAAAGCAAGAAGGCAGTGTGTGAATTGTCCCTAATTGGTGCACCTCAAGGACAGCACAACTGTTAGACTAAAGGCCTAGGCTGCATGCAGAAGGGCACTGAGAAACTGGGCTGGAGGCTGGATAACAGTGAAGAGTGTGGCTCAGGAAGGGAGAAAAGTGAAACCAATCCCTCCCCAGCCTGACACAGCCAGGAAGACCAGCAGAACAGGCCTGATCACTTTAAAGCCAGCTGAAGGCTTTTTTTTTTTAATTCCTTCTTCCTTTATGTCCTTCCTTCCTTCTTTTTTTATTCCTTCTTCCTTCCTTATTTATTGATTTTTTTATTTAAAATTTTTTCTTTTAATTCCTTCTTCCTTTTATTTTTACTTTATTGTTGTTCAATTACACTTGTCTGCATCCTATCCCCTTCCCTCCCCCTCCAATCCCACCTCCCTTCCCTGCCTCCCTCCTCCCCGTTGGTTCTGTCCATGTGTCCTTCAAGTGGTTCCTGAAAATACTTCTCCCCATTGTTCCTTTCTTTCCTTCTTTCTTTCTTATTTCTTCTTCCTTCCTTCTTATTTTTTTTAAATTCCTTCTTCCTGTCTTTCCTTCTCTCTCTTTTTTTCAATACTTCTTCCTTCCTTCCTTCCTTTCCTTTTTTTATTCCTTCTCCCTTCTTTCCTTCCCTTCTTTTCCCACAGGTGAGACATTAAAACCTGGAGCTGTGAAAAGACCAGAGTTAGACCCAAACAGGGGTCATCCCCAAAACACAGACAGTGAGACAAATTTCACTTTGCTACTCCAGAGAACTTGCAAGGTGGGAGGGGTGAACACCAGTACACCTGCTGGAAGAGGAAACCCACCAACAAAGGAACCACCAACACATAACAACAGAAGAAGGTGAAGGAGGGAGTGGAAGCCACACTAACCTCAATCCACGAAAGAGCTGGAAATACAACTAAATGGTGGAGAAATTACCCACAACAAACAACTGAACAAGAGTGACATAGAAGCCTCAAAACCTCATACACAAAGAAGAACCAGCTTCAACATAACCTGCCCACACGTACACAACAGAATGCAAGACATAGTAGATGGAGTGACCCTCAATTAACCAGCTGGATGAAAGGGCCCACTAAACAAAGACCCAACAACAATGAAAACCTGAAGACATACAGAGAGCCAATATAAACAACAGTCCAAGACCAGCAAGCACAGGAGATTAAGCAGACTGCACCACTGAATCTCACAGGTATTCTACCATAGAAATTGACACCATAAACCCAGGGAGTCAGAACAGATAAATTTAAAAAGTAGATGCTAACAAGAAGAGTCTCACAAACAATGGGAAGACAAAGAAACAATCCCCAATTAAAAGGAAAAGAGGAAGCCTCAGAAAGAATGATAAATGAAATGAGGCAAGTCAACTATCAAATATTGACTTCAAAACAATGGTTATCAGGAAGCTCAATGAACTCACAAAGAATTACCAGAAACTACAGGGAAATTACAATGAACTCACTGAAAACTATATCCATATGAAAAAAAATAGAAACTATCAACAAGGGCCAATAGGAAATGAAGAATACAATTTCTAAACTGAAGAAAACAATAGAAGGAATTAAAAGCAGGCTTGATGAAGCAGAGGATCGGATCATGGAGCTGGAGGACAAGGTAGAAAAAAACACCCAGAAAGAGCAAGAAAAGGAAAAGAGACTCAGAAAGAATGAAGAGGGGTGAAGGGAAATGCAGGACAACATGAAATGTAATAATATCCATAATAATAAAGAGCAAAGGTTAAAAAACCTATTTGAAAAAGTAATGATAGAAATCTTCCCTAATTTGATGAGAGAAAAAGTCACACAAATCCAAGAAACACAGAGAATCCCAATCAAGAGGAACCCAAAGAGGCCCACGTCAAGACACATCATAATTAAAATGGCAAAATTCCAAGACAAAGAGAAAATCTTAAAGGCAGCAAGGGAAAAACAGGTAGTAACATACAAGGGAGCACGATAAGGTTAGCAGCTGACTTTTCAACAGAAACACTCCAAGCCAGAAGAGAATGGCAAGAAATATTCCAAGTAATGAGAACCAGAGGCCTGAAACCAAGGCTACTTTACCCAGCAAGGCTCTCAATCAAGATAGAAGGACAAATAAGTAGATTGCCAGACAAAAGAAGTCTAAAAGAATACACTTCCACCAAACCAGCTCTGCAAGAGATGCTAAAGGGACTGCTTTAAGGAAAGGAAGGAAAAGAGAGAGAGAGGGGAATACAGGTTTGAAAAAATGGCAATGAATAAGTACCTATCAATAATAACCTTCTATGTAAATGGATTAAATGCTCCAATCAAAAGACATAGAATAGCTGAATGGATAAGAAAGCCTGACACACACATATGCTGCCTACAAGAGACCCACCTCAGAACAAAAGACCTACACAAACTGAAAGTGAAGGGCTAGAAACAAATTTTCCAAGCCATCAGACTGGGAAAAAAAAAGCCAGGGTAGCAATACCCATATTGGACAAAACAGACTTCAAAACAAGAGCCATAAAAAGAGACTTAGAAGGCCACTTCATAATACTCAAGGGAAGAATCCACCAAGAAGACATAAACAATATAAATATATATGCATCCAACATAGGAGCACCCAAATACATAAAGAAAATCTTGGAGGCCTTCGAGAAAGATATTGACAACAATGAAATTATAGTAGGGGATTTTAACATGCCACTGTCAAAAATGGACAGATCTTCCAAACAAAATATCAACAAAGATATTGTGGCATTGAAGAATACCCTAGATGACATGGACTTAACTGATTCACAGAGAGCCTTTCATCCCAAAGAAGCAAAATACACATTCTTTTCAAATGCACATGGAATATTTTCAAAGATAGACCACATGATAGGACACAAAACAAGCCTCAATAAATTCAAGAAAATTGAAATCATATCAAGCATTTTCTCTGACCACAAGGGATTGAAACTAGAAACCAACCCCAAGGAAAAAAACCACAAAACACTGACAATCATGGAGATTGAATAGCATGCTATTAAACAATGAATGAGTTAAGGACGAGATTAGGGAATAAATCAAAAAGTTCCTCGAAACAAATGAAAATAAACTCACAACAACCCAAAATTTTATGGGACACAGTGAAGGCAATCCTGAGAGGAAAGTTCATAGTGATATAGGCTTACTTAAAAAAAATAGAAACATTTCAAACAAACAACCTAACTCTATGCCTACAAGAACTCGAGGAACAACAACAAAGACAGCCCAGAGTAAGAGGAAGGAAGGAAATAACAAAGATCAGAGGAGAATTAAATGACATAGAGACTAAAAGCACAATTCTGAGGATCAATGAGTACAGGAACTTGTTTTTTGGAAAGAGAAACAAAATCGACAAGCCTTTAAGCAGGCTTATCAAGAAAAAAAAGAGAGAGGACCCAAATAAACACAATCAGAAATGAAAGAGGAGAGATTACAACTGATGCCACAGAAATAGAAAGAATTTTAAGAACTTACTACAAAGAACTACATGCCAAGAAATTTGAAAATGTAGGTGAAATGGTCAAATTTCTAGAAAAATAATGTTCCAAAACTCAATGAAGAGGAAGCAGAAAGCCTGCACAAACCAGTAACTGCTGATGAAACTGAAGTAGTAATCCAAAAACTCCCGACACACAAAAGCCCTGGACTTCCTGGTTTCACAGAAAAATTTTACAAAGCATTTAAGGAAGAAATAACCCCTTCACTGACTATTCCAATAAATCCAAAATGATGGAAGTCTCCCAAACTCTTTTTATGAAGGCAGGGCCATCCTAATCCAAAAACCAGATAAAGACATAACAAAGAAAGAACACTTCAGGCCAATATTGCTGATGAACATAAATGCTAAAATCCTCAATGAAATATTGGCAAACTGCATCCACCAACACATTAAACCAATCATACACCATGACCAAGTGGGATTCATCCCAGGGATGAAAGGATGGCATATTATTTGCAAGTCAATAAATTTAATACATCACATAAAGAAAAGCAAAGACAAAAATCACATGATATATCAATAGATGTGCAAAAAGCATTTGATAAGGTACAGCACTCATTTATGATAAAAACAGTCAGCAAAGTGGGAATAGAGGGAGCATTCCTCAAAATAATAAAGGCCATATATCAGAGACCTACCGCCAACATCATACTCGATGGGCAAAAACTAAAATCTTTCCCACTAAGATCAGGAACAAGACAAGGTTGTCTACTATCACCACTTCTATTCAACATAGTATTGGAAGTCCTGGCCACAGCAATCAGACAAGAAAAGGAAATAAAAGGCATCCAAATTGGGAAACAGGAAACAAAACTGTCGTTATTTGCAGATGACATGATACTGTACATAGAAAATCCTAAAGACTCCACCAAAAACTACTTGACGTACTAAATGAATTTGGCAAAACAGTGGGATACAAAGTCAATATTCAGAAATCAAAGCCATGCAATGAAATGTCAGAAGCAGAAATCAGGAAAAAATATGCTGTTTGATATAGCAAGAAGAAAAATAAAATATGTAGGAATAAAGCTAACCAAGGAGGTAAAAGACCTATACTCACAAAGCTACACAACACTGAAGAAAGAATGTAAGGAAGACACAAACAAATGGAAGCATATACCATGCTCACAGATTGGAAGATTTAACACCATCAAAATGACCATACTACCCAAAGCAATTTATAGATTCAATGCAATCCCTATTAAAGTACCAATGACATATTTCATATATATAGAACAAACACTTCAAAAATTTATATTGAACCATTAAATGTCCCTGAATAGCTGCTGGAATTTTGAGAAAGTAGAGCAAAGTAGGAGGGATCACAATACCTGATACCAGACTGTATTACAAGGCCACTGTAATCAAAACAGCCTGGTACTGACATAAAAACAGATAGATAGACCAATGGAACAGAATGGAGAGTCCAGATATAAACCCAAGTATCTACAGTCAATTAATATTCAACAAAGGGGGCAGCAACATAATGGAATCTTCAACAAATGGTATTGGGAGACCTGGACAGCTACATGCAAAAAAATGAAACTCGAGCACCAACTTACACCATACACAAAAATAAATTCAAGGTGGGTAAAAGATTTAAATATAAGTCATGACACCATTAAAGTCCTAGAAAACATTGGCAGGAAAATCTCAGATATTTCACGGAGCAGTATTTTCACTGATATGTCCCCTAGAGCAAGGGAGATAAAGGAAAAATAAGCAAATGGGATCTCATCAAAATAAAAAGCTTCTGCATGGCTAAAGAAAACAGCATTAAACTAAAAAGAAAACCAACCATATGGGAAAACATTTGCCAATGATACCTCAGACAAGGGTTTAATCTCCAAAATATATAAAGAACTTACATGACTCCACTCTAAGAAGACAAGCAACCCAATTTAAAAATGGGCAAAGGACTTGAACAGACACTTCTCCAAGGAGGACATACAGAGGGTCCAGAGACACATGAAAAGATGCTCAGTATCACTAGCAGTTGGAGAGATGCAAACTAAAACCACAATGAGATACCACCTCACACGAATCAGAATGGCTATCATAAAGAAAGCAACAAACAATAAGTGTTGGAAAGGTTGTGGAGAAAAGGGAACCGTAGTGCACTGTTGGGAGGATTGCAGATTTGTGCAACCACTATGGAAAACAGTATGGAATTTCCTCAGAAAACTAAAAATGGATCTGCCTTTTGACCCAACAATTCCATTGCTAGATTATATCCTAAAAACCCTGAAACACCAATCCAAAAGAACCTATGCACTCCAATGTTCATAGAAGCACAATTTACAATGCCAAGTACTGGAAGCAACCTAAGTGCCCATAAGTAATTGAATGGATCAAAAAACTATGGTATATTTACACAATGGAATTCTATGTAACAGAAAGAAAGAAGGAGCTTATACCCTTTGCAACAGCATGGATAGAACTGGAGAGCATTATGCTAAGCGACATTAGCCAGGCAGCGAAAGACAAATACCGTATGATCTTACCTTTAACAGGAACCTAATCTACAAAACAAACAAACAAGCAAAATATAACCAAAGACACTGAAATTGAGAGCAGGCTGATGGTGACCAGAGGGGAGAGGGAAGGGAATTTTAGGGGAAAAGGGTGAAGGGTTTGCAGTAGGAATTATGGAGGACACATGGACAATAATGGGGGTGGGGGTTGAGGTGGGAAGGAGATGGGGAGGGCTGAGGGTTTGGGCTGGAGTGGGGTTAAAAGGCAGAAAACTACTTGAACAATTAATAAGTAAATTTAAAAAATAAATAAACAATAGTCATTAAAAAAAGAAAAGTAAATAAAAAGAAACAGGAAAATAGTGTAACAATAAAATGGCAATAAATATATATCTATCAAAAATCACTTTAGGTGTAAATGGTTTAAATGCTCCAATCAAAAGACATAAGGTAGCTGAATGGAAAATAAAAAAAAAAAACCATATATATGTTGTCTCTAGGAGACCCACCTCAGATTGAAAGAGTCATAGAGACTAAAAGTAGAAGATGGGAAAACAATTTTTCATGCAAATGGAAAGGAAGAAAAAGCTGAGGAAGTAATACTTATATTTGACAAAAATCGACTTTAGGACTTCCGGCCAAGATGGAGGCGTAGGTAGACACACTGTGCCTCTTCGAACGACCAAAAGAGGAAAAACAACAATTTAAAAATCAAAAACAGCCAGGTCTGACAGAAAACTGAACTGAGTGGAAGTTCAACAACCAAGGAGTTAAAGAAGACATGTTCACCCAGAACGGTAAGTGGGGTGGAGCTGGGTGGAGAGCACTTGGCAAGACGCAGTTTGTGGAGCGGTACCAGCAATGCTCCAGCTGCCCAGAGAGGCCCGTGGTGGGCGCACCTTGCCAAAACGTGGCAGGCGCTCTCAGCGAAACCGGGGCTGAGACTGGTAGATTGGGAGGTCCGTCATTCTCGTGCAGATAAACCAGGAGGAAAAGCTGGGGAGCGGAACAGACCGTGTGGCCCACCAACACAGGGCAATAAAGCCTCAAACCACCAATTGAATACACCTGTGGGCGTTGAGGCAGCACTGGGAGGAACCCCCGGCCTCACAGGAGAGTTCGTTGGGAAGACCCACAGGGACTTGGAACTGTGCAGGCCCGTCCATTCACCCCGGAGCCAGCAAAGAAGAACCCAACTTGCTTGTGGGTAGCTGGGGAAGTGTGGAGAACACAGCAAGAGCCATTGTTCTCTCAGGCCTCGCCCCCACAGACAGCGTCACAACACAACGACGTGGGTTAGCCCGCCCTGGTGAACACCTAAGGCTCTGCCCCTTAAAGTAACAGGCACACCAAGAAAAAAAATGGCCCAAATGAAAGAACACATCAAAGCTCCAGAAAAAATACAACTAAGTGACCAAGAGATAGCCAACCTATCAGATGCACAGTTCAAGGCACTGGTAATCAGGATGCTCACAGGACTCAAAGAAAAATTGTTACAATTACTTGAACAAATGAGAAGAGATGAGATGGAAACTGGGACTCAAATCAACAGAGTGGACCAGCAGAAAGAAAAAAACATCCAAACAGAAAAGAATGGGTGAAGATGGCGGCGAGTTAGGAGGAACAGAGTTTACGTCCTCCTACCCACTGGTTGATTTTCTGAGGAACGGGGCGAAAACGCAGCAGTATTCCAACACATATGATGATTGATGCCCAAGATTACAGGGGAATTTGAACATTCACACGGTAAGCAGAGAGCATCGAAAGGAAAGGGTCCCCATCGGGACAAGCCCAGGGA
>PVJI01011885.1:0-54079 GCA_004026765.1 Micronycteris hirsuta | reverse complement strand
GTTAGGTTCATTCCCAGGTACTTTATTATTCTTGTTGCTATAGCAAATGGGATTTTTTTCCTGATTTCTAATTCTGATATTTCATTGCTGGTGTACAAAAATGCCTTTGATTTCTGAATATTGACTTTGTATCCCACTGTTTTGCCAAATTCACTTATTAGGTCGAATAGTTTTTCGTGGAGTCTGTAGGTTCTCTATGTACACTATCATGTCATCTGCAAACAGTGACAGTTTTACTTCCTCCTTTCCAATGTGGGTGACTTATATTTCTTTTTCTTGACTGATCACTGCGGCTAGAACTTCCAATAGTATGTTGAATGGAAGTGAAAGTGCAAACCCTTGTCTTGTTCCTGGTCTTATTGGGAAATCTTCTACTTTTTGCCCATTGAGTATGATGTTGGCAGTAAGCTTTGTGTACATGGCCTTTATCTTCTTGAGATATGCTCCCTGCACTCCCACTTTGCTGAGTGTTTTTATCATAAATACAAACTATATCTTATCAAATGCTTTTTCCACATCTATTGATATAATCATGTGATTTTGTTTATGTGATGTATTACATTTATTGATTTGTGAATATTGTACCATCCTTGCATCCCTTTGATAAATCCTACTTAATCATGGTGTGTGATCTGTATTGCCGGATGGGGTTTGCCAATATTTTGTTGAGGATTTTATCATGTATAATCATCTGTGATATTGGCCTGTAATTTTCTTTCTTTGTTGTATCTTTATCTGGTTTTGGGATTAAGAAGAGACTGGCCTCCTAAAAAGAGTTTGTGCCTGGCCGGTGTAGCTTAATGGATTGAGCACGGGCTGGGAACCAGAGGGTCCCAGTTTGATTCCCGGTCGGGGCACATGCCTGGATTGCAGGCCAGGTCCCCAGTGAGGGCCATGTGAGAGGCAACCATACATTGCTCTTTCTCCCTCCCTTCTCCTCTCTCTAAAAATAAATAAATAAAGTCTTAAAGAAAAAGTGTTTGGGAGTCTTCCCTTTTCTTGGATTTATGGGATAGTCTGAAAAGGATAGGGGTCATCTCTTCCTTAAAAGTTTTGTAAAATTCTCCTGTGAAACTCTTTGGTCCAGCACTTTTCTCTGAAGGGAGTTTGTTAAGTACTGCTTCGATTTCACCAGCTGTTACTTGTTCAGGCTTTCTGCTTCTTCTTGACTCAGTTTTGGAAGATTATATGTTTTCTGAAATTTGTCCATTTCACCCAGGTTTTCAAATTTCTTGGCATATGGTTGTTCATAGCAATTTGTCATAATCCTTTGTATTTCTGTCCTCAGTTGTAATTTCTCCACTTTCATTTCTGAATTTATTTATTTGGGACCTCTCTCTTTTTTTCTTGATAAGTCTGGTTAAAGGCTTGTTGATTTTTTTCATCTTTTTGAAGACAAATTCCTGGATTTATTGATCCTTTAAATTGTTCTTTTGGTCTCTATGGCATTTAATTCTGCTGTGATCTTGATTATTTCCTTCCTTTTACTTGTGCTGGACTTTGTTTGTTGTTGTTCCTGCAGTTCTTATAGATGTAGGGTTAGATTGTTTATTTGAAATGTTTCTATCTTTTTTAGGTAGGCCTGTATTGCTATGAACTTCCCTCTCAGTATTGCCTTCATTTGTCCCATAGGTTTTAGGCTGTTGTGTGTTAAATTTCATTTGCTTCCAGAAACTTTTTGATTTCTTCTTGGATCTCGTTATTAAGCTTTTCATTGTTAAGTAGCATGCTATTTGGTCTCCATGAATTTGAATGTTTTTGAGTTTTTTCTGTATGTTGGTTTCACCTTTTAAGCCCTTGTGGTCCAAGAAAATGCTTGATTTGATTTCAATTTTCTTGAATTTGTGGAGGTTTATTTTGTGCCCTATCATGTGGTCTATCTTTGAAAATGTTCCATGTGCATTTGGAAAGAATGTGTATTTTCCTTCTTTGGGATGAAGGGATCTGTATATATCAGTTAAGTTCTTTTGATCTAGTGTATTGTTCAGTTCCATAATATCTTTGTTGATATTTTGTTTGGAAGATTATCCATTCTTGACAGTGGAGTATTGAAATCACCTGCTATAAGTATTTTGTTATCTATATCTTTCTATATCTGGAAGTCCTCCAAGGTTTTCCTTATATATTCGGTGCTGCTATAGTGCGTGCGATGTTTACATTGTTTGCAATGTTTACAATGTTTATGTCTTCTTGATGGATTCTTCCCTTGAGTATATTTTGAAATGTCCTTCTATGTCTCCTTCTATGGCCTTTGTTTTGAAGCCTATTTTGTCTGATGTAAGTATTGTTACCCAGGCTTTCTTTTCCTGTCCATTTGCTTGGAATACTTTTCCAGACCTTCACTTTCAGTCTGTGTAGGTCTTTTTTCCTGAGTAGGGTCTTTTGTAGGCAGCATATATGGGGATCATGCTTTCTTATCCATTCAGCTACCCAATGCCTTTTGGTTGGAGCATTTAATCTTTTTACATTTAAAGTTATTATTGATAGGTACTTATTCTTTGCCATGTTACCCCTTTGTACCTGTATTCCTGTCTCTCTCACTCTTTTTCTTCATCTTCTTAAAGCAGTCCCTTTAGCATATGTTGCAATGCTGGTTTGATGGAGGTGTGTTATTTTAGCCTTCTTTTGTCTGGGAAACTCCTTATTTTGCCTTCCATTTTAATGGAGAGCCTTGCTGGGTAGAGTAGTCTTGGTCTCAGGCCTTTGCTTTTTATTACTTGGAGTATTTCTTGCCATTCCCTTCTGGCTTGTAGTGTTTCTGTTGAGAAGTCAGCTGCTAGACTTATCGGGGCTCCCTTGTATGTTACTTTTCATTTCTCCCTTGCTGCCTTGAAGATTCTCTCTTTGCCTTTAATTTTTTTGCCATTTTAATTATGATGTGTCTTGGAGTGTGCCTCCTTATGTTCATCTTGATTGGCACCCTCTCTACTTCCTGGAGTTGTATGACTATTTCTCTCATCAAATTAGGGACCTTTTCTCTCATTACTTTTCAAACACATTTTCTATTCCTTGCTCCTCTTCTTCTCCTTCTGGTATCCCTATTATATGGATGTTATTACGTTTCATGTTGTCCTGAAGTTCCCTTAACCCCTGTTCATTCTTTTTGAGCCTTTTTTCCTCTTCTTGCTCTTTCTGGGAATTTTTTTCTACCTTGACTTCTAGCTCGCTGAATCTATCTTCTGCTTTATCTAGCCTGCTTTTGATTCCTTCTCCTGTGTTCTTCAATTCAGAAAAAATTTTTCTTCATTTCCTTCTGGCTCTCATTGATAGTTTCTATGTCCTCTTTCATGTTGATGTAGTTTGCAGTAAGTTCCTTATACCTTCCCTGTAGTTTTAGGTAATTCTCACTGAGCTCGTTGAGCTTTCTTATAAGCATTGTTTTGAACTCAGTATCTGATAGTTGACTTGCCTTTATTTTATTTAGCATTCTGTCTGGAGATTCCTCCTTTCCTTTCAGTTGGGGTTGTTTCTTGTCTCCCCATGTTAGGGGAGACTCTTGTTGTTTGCTTCTGCTTCTTAAATTAATTTGCTTTTGACTTATTCATGGCATGAACTTCTATGATAGGAGATTGTGGGATTCAGTAATGCAGTCTCCTTGATCTCCTGAACTTGATGTTCTTGGGATGCTCTTTATGCCACTTATGTTGGCTCTCTGGATGTAATTGGGTTTTGATTGTCTGGGTCATTCTTTGGTGGGTCCTTCCCTTCAACTGGTTGACTGAGTCACTTCACCCATCACGTCTTGTATGCTGTTGTGCTGGTGCATTGTTTTTTTCTTTCTGGACCTGCCTCTGGTGATGTCAGATGGTGACCCCGTCTAGCCTTAGGCAACCTGTTCAAGACTACTAGGGATGTACTGTCTGTGGCTAACTCCTTCAGCTGTTAATCTAGCCACTGTCTACTCAGCCGTCAGACTTAAGCACCATAGGGTGGCGCAGTGTTCCTCCTTTGGTCAGGACTATTTCTTCCCCTCAGGCTGCTGTCACTTTAGGGGAGTGGTCTGCCTGAGCAAGATGGCTAATGCAGTATGGGGAATGACTCAGCAGTGGGATCCCAGCAGCTCCTCTCTCATTTCTCTCCCTAAACCTTCCATCTCCAGTCTTTCCTCAAGAATCCCTAGTCCATTCTGCCCCCGTACCCTTTTGCCTAAGCCCATGGTAAGTGGCTGAAAATGAAAATTTATGCATTGGCTCTTTGCATCTCTAGCCATCCATCTCTGGCAGAGAGAAACCCTGCTGCTTTTCACAGCTGGATGTTATCTGTGCACTTTTTGGGCTGTGCTGCTGTAGGCTGGGAACTGCCGTGTAGGGTTTAGACCCCACATTTCTCAGGGGGATCCAACCGACCACTTAAATATCCCTCCAGTACTTTAGCTGCTGCCTGTGTGTGCCTAGCCAGCCTTGTCGTGACTTCGCAGCAGTCCCTACCAGTCATGTTGTGCCGGAGCTGTTTCTTCTGCCTGTCTGTGGTTATAAGGCTTGTCTCTCACTATTTTTCAGTGTTTGTTCTGGGTGATTTTTGAACAATTTAGTTGTAATTCCAGATTGGTCCTGGGAGGAGATTAGTATAACTTCCATTCACTCCTCTGACATCTTGGATCTTTTGTAAATGTACCAGTTTTTTTATCCACTCATCTACTGATGGACACTTAGACTTTTTTCAAGACTTGACTATTGTAAACAGTGCTCCTGTGAACATCTTTATGGTCAGTTAGTATTTGCAAAATGAGGCAAGACCATACAGTGAAGTAAAGACAGCCTCTACAATAAATGGTGTTGGGAGAACTGGACTGGTACATTAAAAAAAAATGAAACTAGACTACCATTTTACACTGTACACCAGACCAAACTCAAAATGGATAAAATACTTAAATATAAGTTGTGATACTATAAACATCCTAGCTGAAAACACAGTCATTAAAATTTCAGATATACCACATAATAATATTTTTGCCCATATATCTCCTAGGGCAAGGGAGGTAAATGAAAAAATAAACAAATGGGACTACATCAAATTAAAAAGCTTCCGCATGGCTAAAGAAACCACCATCAAAATTAAAAGGGAACTGACTGTATGGGAGAACATATTTGACAAGGATACATCAGGCAAGGGTTTAATATCCAAAATATATAAAGAACTTATATTACTCAACACCAGGAAAGGAGAGAATTCAATTTAAAAAAGTGGGCAAAGGACCTGAATAGACACTTTTGAAAAGAGGACACACAGATGGCCAATAGACAAATGAAAAAGCACTCAACATCACAAGCCATCTGAGAAATGCAAATTAAAACCACCATTAGTTATCACTTGACATTGGTCAGAATGGCTATGATCAATAAATCAACAAACAGCAAGTGCTGGAGTGGATATGGAGAAAAGGGAGCCCTAACACACTGTTAATAGGAATGTAGACTGGTGCAGCCACTGTGGAAAATAGTGTGGAATTTCCTCAAAAAATGAAAAATGGAATTGCCTTTTAACCCAGCGATTTCACTGCTGGGAATATACCCTAAGAATCCTGAAACACCAATCCCACCAGATCTTGCCTGAGCACTGTGACCCCTTCAGCAGGAGTAATGGAGCATGAGTTGTCCTGTCTAGTTCCCAGATTCTTAATCACTCAGTGGATTATATGTTGATCATGCTGACTTCAGGGAGAGTAGGACAAGGATCTTCCAGTGCGTTGTGTTGTTGGGCTCTGGAGATTCCATTTGCTTATTTCTATCCTACCTTGGTCAAGGCTGGGCATACAGGCTGCTTTCAGTGAATTAAGCTGTTCTGCTGAACAGTGTGTATTCTTTTGACAGGAACCCCCCGCCACTTTTTTCTAACTTAAAAAAAAAGCCCAAGGCAAAACAGTTATTGATTTGTATGAAAATGATCAGAGATGGTATTTATATAAGATGAGAAGCTGGGTAGGCTGAGCCTGATCAGGCTGCAGTTGGGCCCCAGGCAACAGGCTCCCACCTGTGTGTGTTTTGGGGGGTAGGCCAGAGAGGTATCGCTGTGAGGGTTCACTCTCCTCCTTCACTGCCAAAGAGGTGGGCCCCTCCCCTGCTGGCCCCTTTGGTTTGCTACCTTTGTTTCACCAAACCGGTTTTTTGACCAATTAAAATCTTGCAGGGTCTTGAAAAGCAATTCTGCCTTTTCAAATAAACAAAGGCAGAGAACAAATGAGAGGGAAAGTTTCAATAAATCTTAGGCATCATTTCCTCCTGCTGTGACACTAAATTTACGTGGATAAAAACAACCTCTTAGATTTACATTTTGATTGTTACTTCTTTCATGTGTGTGGGGCTGTCCCACTTCAGATGAAATGTATCCACTTCTTTAAATATTTAGTAGTCTAGCATGGATGTTAATGAAAGTCTGGCAGTGCTATTTTGAGAATTGCAACAATGATAGTAATTTTGAGTGTCAGATTCCTGCTTTGCAAAGGGAGAGAGGGATGGGAGGAGGAGGTAAAAATGGTTTCAGTTCTAATAGAGTTTGCCATCCGCTGGGCTCTGCCAGACAGATGGGTCATGAATACTGTCTAGACGCTCTCTGCCTGAGTGAAGCCGTGGTCTCTAAGGACATTAAATGAGACGCTGGCTTAAGTAACCGGGGAAAGTCAGGGCAGGCTGTCTTGTAATCAGATAGAAATCAATGCCAATCTGCTTCCTGGGGAAGGCTGAAGGGAGGGCAGGTTAGATTCCAAGGGGGTGTTAAGAGAAAACACTGTCTGTTACTAATCAATTTTAGTGCAAACTTGACTAATATTAGGCATTAGGGAGAATGTGAAAGGAGAGTTGTAGTATGGTAACACTATTGATTTAAACTGTATCCTGCCACAAAATGTGGAATAATTTAATTTAAACATGGTCCTTGAAAGACCAGAGAAGAGCAGAAAAGGAGGACATCTTGTGTCATTAAAACAAGAACACAGACTATCGGGTGTCCTGCATTAATTGAGTGTATTGATGCGCCTGATACTGCTCCAGTCAAGACTGTCTGTCCTGAGTGTTCATATTCTTGGGTTTAGCCTCTTAATTAGGAAGGATTTTAGATACTCATCTGGTTTGCTTTCATATCTAATGAATTTCTGAGAACTCCCCAAAGCTGGATCTCATCACAAGCAACTCTGCTAATGGTGCTGTAGGAAATGAGGTAAAAATCTCACAAGCACCCTGCTTGGCTGCACTGCAGGGCGTGGACATTTCTGATGGTTGTTTTACTCAGCATTACCTTGGTGCCAGGAATGGGGTTTACATGACAGAAGTAGTGAGTTTCTGCATATCAAAACTCACAATCTAAATGTGGTGGGAGGGGAAAGAGACATTGCCAGCAGGATGAAATTATATGGTAGGGCAAGAAGAGCGTGACAGCTCACTTGGGAGGGGCTTCGTTATTAGGTTGATGTCAATAGTCATATATTTGCCTTAGAAAAATTACCCAAAGGGTCTACAGTAAAGTTTGGAAGGGGCCATCTTTGAGAAATCACAAAAGTAAAGCTGAAATTCAACTGTCATTTGATGGGACCTGTACTGCAGAGGTAAGATGACCCCGTGAGGGTCAGGCCTCTGAATTAACCATCTGAGCTCATTGCTCTTTTAGTCGTGTCTCAGTGAAGACACAAGATAGGTTTTTAATTTCCAAAAAAAAAAAAAGCATAAACCTCCAGCAACCTAAACTTAGAAATAATCATTTTTTCATTCTTTCATTCATTCTTATTTGTCCTAAGAGCTCACAGCAGAGGAAAAAGTAAGTGGTTTTTACTTTTTCCTTCCCAGAAAGAAAGGGGAAATCAAAGGTGAAAAATATGCCTATAGTACACACTTCCTGGAGAGGAAAGAAAGAGAACTTGTGTTGAAGAGCTACAGCCATAGCACTGAGCAAATCAGTTCCAAAACATTTCCAAAACAGTTCTCAGAAATATCACCAAGGTCATCAAGAAGATATAGTATGTTCCAAAAAGGCATCTTCTTTCCCTGAAACTCTTTTCTGCTGCCCCCATCAGACTCTTGCATGTAGGGCATAAACTCTCCCACCCTTTGGGTAACCTGTAAGGAACTTCCTGTTGTGGCAACAAAGCTCGATGTGGGGACCCAATACCAACGTTCACTGACAGCCTCCAGTGTCTGGAAGACAAGCCACAGCACTCAGCAAAACCCTAACAACACCTTCTGGTTCCATTCACTTATAATCAAAGGAATAAAAACAAGCATCTGCCTGTTTCAAAGACTCCAAAGATTTCATGGGGTGACTTGTGGGCTCATGTACATACCTTGGTTAGGAGAATATAATATTATTCCTCTTCTTTGAGAAAAGGCACCTGCCCTCACATTGGCACACATCTGTTTTGGAAGAGGTAACTGGGCATTTTGCTTTTCTGTTTTTCTCTCTTTAGTGAGGGTTCTAGGGTCCCATTATTAACTTGATTCTTAAAAAAATGAGAGAAAAAGTCACTGGAGCTAAAATTCTGACCCTTTTCTCCTTAGGTCTTTGGGGGGGCATGCCCAGGTATTTTTCCTGGTAAGGTACAGCGCTGGGGTGTGCTCAGATTGGCAGCCTCTGTAATCAGTCTGGATTCGAAGCAGGCAGCTTGTTGAAGCCCAGTTGTGGCTCTCCCTTTCATGGGGTGGGCGGTGGCGGTGAGTCGCTGAACCAGGCAAAGACAATTATCTGTCTCCTATGATTTGATTTAGGTCTATGTCTATAACTTGACATAATTATCCACAGGAGAGCAACCAAGGAAAATGCACCCCTTAGAGAGCCTCCCTTCCTACTAAGTATGCTTAGAAGATAGAAATGTCAAGTGTGTCTTTTCCATGGGGACGGGACTTGGCATGAAACCCAAATTTTTAAATGCCAATCTTTCCTTAAAAACTGGAAAGTGTTCATGCTCTCAGAGCTACCAGGGCATCCTGCTAACCCCTCACAGGTCTGTCAAGGTCCAGTGGCCACTGCTTCCTCATGATCTTGTAGTTCTGTGTTTGTTCTCATGTTGGGGCATTTAAATCTGGAAATTATGAGAACTGATAGCCAGTGCAGTTAGCTTTTTCCAAAACCCAAAATACCAGTACTGATTAATTTTCAAAAGTAGTTGAAAAAGAATGAGTGATTGAAAGAAAATGTCTGGACAGGAGGCTGGGGAGTGCTCTAGAGAAAACATATTTGGAGTAGTTACTTCCAGAAAATATCTTAAATAGTAGGAACATGTCCTTTTTGGGGGGCATTTTCCATGGATGGTGTTTTATGAATGTTGAATGTATGAGAGTCACAGGGCTGGGTGATGGGGTGGGTGTAGAGTATACAGGGGTGATTAGGTAGAACAAACTGTACAGGAGGGAACAGGGTGTATGCAGCAGGTACAGGGGCCACGTGTGATGCTGAGTGTTCAGGGGACATGGGGTGGTGCAGAGTGTACAGGTGGGATGCGTAGGTGCATAGTTTACAGGGAGAATGAAGATGGGTGCAGAGTGTATAGGGAGGCTGGGGTGGGTGCAGTGTTTACAGGATGTGGTCTCTGCTCTCCAGCTTTTTTACATCGGATGCTAAAACAGTGCACTTCAGAAGATCTGTGAGGGTTTGGGATAGTTTCTCCAGTTCCAGTCTGTGGGACAGGAGGGGAAACCTCTTTGACTTTGGTGCTCACAGCAGACTTCGTCGTGGAGGGGAGGGGTTCTAGGGAACTCTTAGTTTCCTAAGCAGCTTGACAGGAGGAGCCAGAAGCACACTGGGAAAATGGAAATATCATGCAGGGATTGTAATGATAAGCCAGGTTGCTTGGAGGTAGGGCTGAATTTGAGGAGTATTACTAGAAGGGTAGATTGGGGCCAGATTCTAGAAAGCCAGGAATGTCAGACCAAATAGTTTTTATTCTCTATCCTGAAGGAAGTCATTGAAGGTTTTTATGTAGGAAAGTGAGGATATGATACAATGCATAAAGGTCCTGAGAAATCACCTAGCTTTTACTGTACTTTATAGACAAAGGAACTTAAACCCAGAGAGTATAAATAACTTTCATGAGGTTACAAAATAGCAATTGGCAGAGACCCTGATGTGAATGAATGCTTCCTATCTGTTAGGCCAGTTTTCTTTCCATTGTATAATGCGCTCATACAATTTGTCAGGTAAGGCAGTTTCAGCAAAAGACAAAGTGTAGAGGGAGTCACTTAGAAGGACCCTTATCCACAAAGTAGGCATCCTTTAGGTGAACTTAGTGTGCACCCCATGAGGTCAGATACATAGGGACATAACTGGGAAGGTTTTCAGAGGGGCAGGCCCCTAGTACATTTGTCCCCAGTGGTACCTTTTCAACAGTTTTTGAAGATCATCATATTGTTATGATAATTGTTAAGATTATAAAAAAAAAAAGAATTTGGAGTAATCAATGTACAAGCCATATCAGGAGATGAATAGTCTGAGTGTGCCCCAGCTGGAAGATATACCCCACTTTAGGGTATCGCTTAATATGGGGCCTGCTGTGGCTCTGCAGGCCACCTCTCAATGCTGTAATCTCAGGGCCCAGTGCAGCACCTGGCAGCCCTCAGAGACTCCCAGTGCTGTGGAAGGAGGAAGGAAGGGACTGAGGTTATTTCGGGGCACAGCGGGGTCTGGGAGACGCCAGTGGGTGATTCTAGAGGAGGAGGAGGAGAACCCTGTGAGCAAGTCTCTGAAGTGGATGGGATCCAGCATAGAGAAGGGGAGGAAACTCCTCCTGGGAGACATGGGCAGAGTGCTGGTGCTGAGGTGGAGTAGGAGGAGGAAAGTTTAGCTAGGGGCAGATCTTTCTGGTGTAGGGTAGTTGGAGTCTTCTGCCACCTGTCAGCTTCAGACTGGGGAATTGAAAAAATACTAATGTAGGAAAAATCCAGTCATAACAATCAACATCTTGGTTGTACTTTACATGTACATAATAAAACTTTATTTTAATTTAAAAAATTCAGCCATATTGAGGTATAATTGACAAAATTGTAAGATATTTAAAGTGTATATCATGGAGATTTAATATTTGTATCCACTGTGAAAGGATTTCCCCATCTATTTAATTAACACATTCATCACCTCATGTTTATCTTTTTGTTAGAATATTTAAATTCTACACTCTTAGCAAATTTCTTTTATACAATACAGTCTTACCAATTATAGTCACCCCGTTGTACATTAGGTCCTCAGACCTTAGTGATCTTAGAGTTGAAAGTCTGTACCCTTTTACAAATTCCTCCCCCATCCCCTACTCCCCCATCCCTTGTAATGCCTGTGCACATGTGAGTCAGGATTTCTGTCATGGGATTTTCTTGTGTGTAAATGTAGCATTTGAATAACAGCGGGTATTGTAGTTGAGGAAAGATACAGGATTCAGCTCTTTCCCCTTTTGAAAACAAATTATGATTTGTTTTGCTTTGCTGCTTGTGAGTTTGTGGTAAATGTCCGTGTTCATGCATTGGGAGATCATGAGGACTGTGAGTTACTGGAGTGTAACATAAAAACATTGGGCGTAATGTTCAGAGGCAGAAGGATCCTTAATGATATTTTTCTTGGGAGCCCAGTACCGGAAATTGCATGGGTGACAAAGGATTTTTGCTTTACTTGTGTGTCACAGGAATGAGTTAGAATATAGAATCAGCAGATCTGCTACTCTCTGCAGTGACCTTGGTTTTTTAGCACCTTGGGCCTGGGTTTTCTTAGCTTGCTGGCAAGGAAGGCAGTTTTGGTTCCTAGAGTCCCTTGTGTCTCAAAAAAAAAAAAAATCATCTGAATCAGTGACTTTATTTCTGTTATTAACTTGAATAAGATCAATACTAGGCACAACATTTAGCCAACAAAGGTGTTTCTTTGTAAACAATGTAATTATCTTCAGGTTTTTGAGAGAGGTGTTCATCAGGGTCAAAAATGCCTACCAGTATAAAATTAGAACCTCCGCTGTTTTACTGGCCTATCCGTTTGTTACAAAGTACCAGGTACTCAACTTGCCTTTCCTACTCTTACCCTTGCTCATTACCTTTCAACCCGCATCCCCAATACTGCCGTGTAATCTGTTCATTGAAGACAATAATGACACAGTGTGTGAATCCCAGAGTCTGGCACCTAGTAGCACCTTGATAGAAATAGAAAGCTGTGATTGTGGTTTAAAATATGCTCACGGGCTGCAGGAGCTAATGGGTGCTGCTTTTAAACTGCAGATGTTCATTCCAGCGCTGCTGCTGATTGCCAGGATACTGCTCATATCTCAGTGTTGGTAGTGGTGTTTGTTTATTGCAGCGTTATTCTCCAAAAGGGACCACCTACCTCCTTTAAAAAGTGTGCTGCCTTTCTGGGCCTGTGTTGATAGAGGAACCCCCTTTGGTGGTATGACTGTTAAAGAGAGTGAGCAAAAAAGCAGAGTACACGTGGAGAAGCATGCTAATGATAATGGTAGGATGTGACTGTTTGATTAAAATAAATTAGATTTTATCCTGTTGTGGTTAATGTTTGTCTAGATGGAGTTTCTGAGCTCTCAGTAGAGGTTCTAAATGTGTTATATAAATGCATAAGAGAATTACAGTGTGCCAAATTTAAGTGCATTATATTAAATTTTAAGTACATATATAGAATTTTCAATTTCTGGCTTATCGTTTTGTCTTGTTTTGCTTTCTAGCTCATATTAACAAATGCTTCCATTCTCTTCATAATCTTTGCTCTTATTAATACCTATGTGGCTTCTCCCTCCCCTTATTGGTTTACTCTCACTTTGTAAAAGTCAATTGGGTGAAAAAAATAATCAACAGTGAATGGACAAGACAGCCAAAGGCCATCTGTGGTGCAAGGCTGGTGGCATTGAATGGCCATTGAAGGATGGCTGTCCCTTCATTGAAGGGTGGCAGGATGGAACACCTAACCCACATTGGGAGTTCACCTAAGCTGCAGGTTCAAGCAAGTGGTAGAGGTAAGGTGGGCAGGGTGCTAAATGCCAGAGCACTCAGGGCTTAGGCAGACACACAGCAGACCTCATCCAGAAGGTTCTGGGAAGTAGGGAAGCACTGTGTTCCTATGCAAGAGCTGTAATGCTGTATGATTTGTGTTGCCTTGAGGAGTGCACAATCCTAAGCCCACAAGTATAGGTCATGATCATTTATACATTCATCCATTTAAATATCCCACTTGATGTACTCTTTGCTGGGTCCTTCAAAGCAAGAACAGGGCAAGGACCCTAGTCAGTATTCAATCAGTGTTTGTTGAGTGGATTCATATGCACCAGTCACTGTTCGGGGCAATCCAAGTTGTCTAAGATTTGGTGTTCCTTATCTACAGAAAAGGCAAAAGGTAGACTGATGCTGGAAACCTATACACACTCACACACCAGCTGCAACCAGAGAAAAGGAGTGTGTGCTGCCCTAGAGGGGCTAGGGGAAGCTTGGCAGATTACCAGGCATGCTGAAGCTCGTCCTGGTGATCAGGACTGGAGTTTATCCAGGCCCTGCAGGCTGGTCATTCTACTCAGTGGGCACTTAAGCAGGAACTTTTTGGGCCTTGAGATTTTCAAGGGCCTATAGAAATAGTGGAAACCTGAAAAAAAGATATTTCCTTCATGAAAGGAAAAGGGAACTGCAAAATTGAAATGAACACATGTAACTGTCAGCAGAATATAACATCACGTCATCTAGTTAACTTCGAATCATTGTCTCATGTGGGATGTGGGTGCACTGCTTTGGTTTAGGGTGCATCTGTGAGGCCCATTCAGGCAAAATTTCAAATATATATATATATATATATATATATATATATATATATATATATATAATTTATTTTTAGAGAAAGGAGAGAGGAGGGAGAAAGAGAGGGAGAAACATCATGTGTCCTGCACTGTGGACCTGACCTGCAACCCAGGCATGTGCCCTGACTGGGAATCGAACTGGCGACCCCTTGGTTCCCAGGCCAGCATTCAATCCACCAAGCCACACCAGCAAGGGCTCAAATATATTTTAAAACTAAAATAGAAATTTAAAAACTCTAAAGAAGCCATAAATACATAAAAACATTATGTATAACCTAAATATTTTACCCAACTATGAATCTTATACTGTCAGTTGATGAAACAAAACAGAGAACCACCTGAGAATTTCTTAGCTCTAAACTAGGATAGAAGAGTGGCTGAAGCAATAGAGGAGGTACTTATTGTATACTTAATGATGGAAGAAATGGCTAAATTCAATAGCAGAAGCCTTGAGGATAGCTATTAATCTAAGCTAGAAAACCTATTTGTGAGTTTTGATGGCTGAGGGCAGTTATAAACAGGGACTCTTAAAAAGAAATGGGAGAGTCCCTTGATAAATAGATGTAAAGCCATTTTAGTTGTTTTCTATTGTAATATCTGAATGAATAGACCACTTATGTTATGTACCTGAGCCATATAATTTTTTGTATTCAATTAATAGAACATAAAATAATCATGATATGAATGCAGACAGGATGAAAATGGTGGCTAAGCAAGCATAATCATGGATGGCACATTCCCCATACCCTCCAAGGCTGTGGGTGCCTGTAGTGAGAAGAGGCTGGATCCTGCAGTGACGCCTGCAGAATGTCGAAAAATACCAGGAGCTTCTTAGCGTTATCCCAAAGCTGAAGCATCCCTCTAAGAGTATATCCTCCTCATGGCCTCATGTGTCCTCACTCTTCATGGAGGACTTGGCTCAGTTACTTTGTGCACATACTTAAGACAGGAGAATAAGAGCAGGCACAGAGATGCAGCCTCCCTGTGACTGGGGCAGAGCAAGCATCCAACCTGTTTCTCACAGCTCCCAGTAAGCTGCCTAGGAGCTTGACTGCCCATCTTCCCTTCACTGTGTTCACACCTGCACTGGGCAGTGGTCTAGGAGGAGTGTTAACACAGGGCACCCCTGAAATGTGAACAGAGCAGTAAACATTTATTGAGAGAGGAGTCTGCTGTGTGATAGAAAGACGATTAAAAGCCCAGGGTCCTTGCTCTAATGGGATTTATAGTCAGGCTCAGATGGTAAGATGCCAAGGGAGGCTATGGTAAGTGTGCATCCCCCGGTGGACTGCCCCCAACCCCTCATTTGGGCGTTTTGATGCTTCCTCTCAGTTCCATCTGCACAGGAAAGTTTGCCTTGGACCTAGAACCCAGCCTGCCAACCTGGCCTAGGCACACAATTAGATCATCTTCACAAGGCAGCCTCTTTTTCCATATGAGACAGGAGAAGGCACCCCTGAACCTGAGGAACAGAGCAAGGGGGACTTTGACAGGGAAATGGCTCCCAAAGGTCTCATGGATGGCACTCTATTAACCTATTTATTGGGTTGGCCAAAAAGTTCATTTTTTTTTCTGTATGATGGATCTAGTAGTGCTTAGTTTTCTTTAACTTGATTCAAAAGAATTTTATTAGGTTGTATTGGAACAGGTGTCATATCAGTGTGCATTAAAAAAACATCAAAATTGGTGAATTTTTATGTAGCCATTTTAATTTTAAAGATGGAAGAAGATATGCAACATTTTCAGCATATTATGATTTATTATTTCAAGGAAGGTAAAGACACAACTGAAATGTAAAAAAAAAAGATTTGTGCAGTATATGGAGAAAGTGATTGGACTGATCAAACGTGTCAAAAGTGGTTTGTAAAGTTTCAGGCTGGAGATTTCTCACTGCATGGTTGTGTAAACGAGTTGAAGTTGGTAGCAATCAAATCAAGACATTAATTGAGAGCAATCAGCATCATACCATGTGGGAGATAGCCAACATACTCACAATATCCAAATCAATAAAGTTATTGGTGAAAATGAAAAATGTGTCTTTTATGGAAAAAACTATATGGACTTTTTGGTCAATCTAATATATGTACCAGGAACATATTCTTCTGGAATATCTCCCTTTACAGTAGGATTTGTAGCTATTTGTCCCACCTGAAGTTCAAAGTCACTAACGTATAGTTGGAGAAACTATATAAAGAGCTTTGTTGTGTAGTGGAAAACTCATTATAGATCCTAATTAAAACCACAGTCACACCTTTTCAGGCTTCTCTTAATACGTCATTACAGTAATTTTGGAAGGATATTTTTCTGCTTCCTACCTTCCCACACAAGAGTTTAACTTTGAAACTCCCTCTCCTTTTTTTCCTTCCCTCCTTCTGCCTTACCATCTGACTCCTACCTTCACTTCTCAGTCTTTCTTCTTCTTTTTCTGCTTTTTCCTCCATCAACTGGATATGATATTTGCCCTCTGTACTTTGTGTTGTTTCAAATGAAAGGTGGAATGAAGATTTCAGCAAAAATGTTAGGGCAAATGGAATGAAAGTGTATCTAAAGGTCAAAGATATCCAGAGGGTGTGCAGCCCTGTGACCGCGGCTCCCTAACACACCAGAAGAGGAAGTTCACACTGGGAGTCTGATGCATTCTGGCTACCTGTGTGGACTGTGGTCTTTGTCCTTTTGAGACAAAGGCATTTTAGGCAGCTTCTACACAAGTCTATAAAGACTTTGAGATATGAGGAATGGTCTGAAATGAACATGGGCACACAGTACAGAGTGGTGTGCATGTGTATGTGTGTATGTGTGTGGCTATACATGTAGTTTGCATTTGTGTTTATTTTTTCTTGTGCTCTTTCTTTCTTCTTGAATTTATTGGGATGACATTGGTTAATAAAATTATATTGGTTTCAGGTGTACAATTCTATAATATATCATCTGTATATTGTATTGTGTGTTCACCACCTCAAGTGAAGTTTCCTTCCATCACCATATGTTCCCGCTATACCCTCTTTCACCTCCTCCCACCCTCTTTCCTTCTGGTAATCACCATACTGTTGTCTGTGTCCATGAGGGTTTTTTTGTTTTTACATTTGTGTTTATTTTAAAATACCATCCTGACCTTTTAAATAACAAGATTGAAAGATTCCTGAAAATCCTGAGATGGCTTTTTCAGTGACCAATCCTCATTTATAACACTCTAGCAAACCACCTCCTCTGTCTGAATGCAGCTCTCTGCATATATCATTTTGAGCAAAAGTCCTACCTTGAGTAATTCTTGGATATCATTTGCCCTTTGTCAATAAAAGGGAACCAATCAGGTTTTTCCATTTTTTTTTGTTAAACACTCAAATATGGGAACCTTATATAAAATACCTAATCATTATTCTCTCCCTCGGTAAGAAAGGGAGAATGAAATTACCCTTTTTGCTACAATGGGAAATCACCTATTACAGGACATGCATTGTGGACTCATTCCTACAGAATGTAATAGGTGCACAAGAAAGAGAATAAAGGAATGAATCATGACAATTTCACCTCAACCCCTCTCTCTGTTTTCTCGTTTTCCCTTTCTCTAGTCCTGTACCTCCTACATGGTGTGGATTTTCTTCTTGGCAGTTCTATTTTAACATTTTCCTCGGACATGATTCTTGCATATTGATAAACTGTAGGTTTCCTTTTTCTCTTCTTATTGAATGTATTGGGGTGACACTGATTAACAAAATTATACAGGTTTCAGGTGCACAATTCCACAACACATAATATGTACATTGTATTGTATGTTCAACACCCCAAGCCAAGTCTCCATCCATTACCATTTATCCCTCCATACCCACATCCTCCATCACCCCAAACCCTCAGCAGTCACCACACTGTTGTTCATGTCAATGAGTTTTTTCCCCTTTATTTTCTTTTTGTCTCAATCCCTCCATCTCCCCTCCCTGACAGCTGTCCACCTGCTCGCTATGAGTCTGTCTCTATTTTGCTTGTTAATTCATTTTGTTCATAGATTCCATATATGAGTGTACTCATGTGGTATTTGTCTTTCTCTGACTGGCTTATTTCACTTAGCATAATGCTTTCCATATCCATACTGTTGCAAGGGGTAACATTTTCTTTTTTCTACACCTGAATAGTATTCCGCTGTGTAAATGTATGACAGCTTTTTTATCCAGTCATCTATTGATGAACACTTCAGCTGCTTCCAAATCTTGGCTATTGTAAATAATGTGGCAGTGAACATAGGGGTGCATATATTCTTTCAAATTAGTCTTTCTGGTTTCTTCTAATAAATGCCCAGAAATGGAATCACTGGGTCATAAGAAGATTCCATTTTTAATATTTTAATCTTTATTGTATTTTTTCCATCACCACTTAGCCCCTTATTTCCCCCTTCCCCCAGCAATACCACACTGTTGTCCTTATCCATGAGTCCTTTTTCCTTTTTGTTCAATCCCTCCACCTCCTCCTCTATGCTCCCCGCTAGCTGTCATCTGCTCCCCATCTACGAATCTGTCTCTGCTTTGCTTGTTAGTTCAGTTTGTTCATTAGATTCCACATATGAGTGAAATCATATGGTATTTGTCTTTCTCTCACTGGCTTATTTCACTTAGCATAATGTTCTCCAGGTCCATACATACTGTTGCAAAGGGTAAAATTTTCTTTTTTATGGCTGAGTAGAATTCCATTGTACAAATGTCCCATAGTTTTTTATCCATTCATCTATTGATGGACACTTGGACTTCCTACATATCTTGGTGATTGTAATTAGTGCCACAATGAACATAAGGGTGATTAAGTTCTTTCAAATTAGTGTTTTGAGCTCCTTTGAATATATCCCCAGAAGTGGGTTGCTGGGTCAAGAGGCAGATCCATTTTTAGTTTTCTGAGTTATCTCTATACTGCTTTCTACAGTGGTTGCAACAGTCTGCATTCCCAACAGCAGTAGAAAAGTGTTCCTCTTTCTCCACTTCCTTGCGAGCACTTGTTTGTCAAATTATTGATGGTAGCCATTCTGACAGGTGTCAGGTGGTATCTCATTGTTTTGTTTTGTTTTTTATTACTTTTAGAGAGAGAGGAAAAGAGAGAGAAAGAATGGGAGAGAAACATCAATGTGTGAGAGATATATCAATCAGTTGCCTCTTGCACACCCAGCTAGGGACCTGGCCCACAACCCAGGCATGTGCCTTGACCAGGAATTGAACTGGTAACCTTTTGGTTCATAGGCTGGTGTTCAATCCACTGAGCCACACCAGCCAGGACTCATTGTGGTTTTAATTTGAATTTCTCTGATAATTAGTGATGTTGAGCATCTTTTCATGTATCTATTGGCCCTCTGTATGTCCTCCTTGGAGAAGTGTCTATTCAGGTCCTGTCCCCATTTTTTAATTGGGTTGTTTGGAGTTTGTTTTTCATTTATTTATTTTTTTGATGTTGAGTTTTGTAAGTACTTTGTAAATTTTGAATATTAACCCCTTATCAGATATATTTGCAATTATGTTCTCCATTCTGTGGGTTGTCTTTAATTTTGTTGATCAAATTTATTTTGTTGATTTTCTTTGCTGTGCAAAAACTTTTTAGTTTGATGTAGTCCCGTTTGTTTGTTTTTTTTCTTTTGTTTCCCTTTCCTGGGGAGATATGTACAATAAAAAATTTCAGCAGACAATATCCAACATTTTGCTGTCTATGTTTTCTTCTATCCTTTTTATGGTTTTGAATCTAACATTTAAGTCTTTGATCTTTATTGAATTTATTCTTGAGTGTGGTGTATCAACATTCTGGTGGTCTGGTTTCACTTACTACATTTATGTGTCCAGTTCTCCTTACACAATTTATTGTATAAACTATCTTTAGCCAATTGTATGTGCTTGCTTCTCTGTTGAATATTTATTGACTATAAAAGGATAAGTTTATTTCTGGGCTTTCTGTTTTGTTCCTTTGATATATGCATCTATTTTTATGCTAGTACTAGGCTCTTTTGATTACTATGGCTTTGTAATATAGTTTGATATTAGGAAGCATGATTCCACCAACTTTGTTCTTGTTCAGTATCACTGTTGCTGTGTGAGGCCTTTTGTGGTCCCATATACATTTTTGAAATATTTGTTCTAGTTCTGTGAAATACGTAATTGGAATCCTGATAGCAATTGTTTTGTATCTATAGATTGCTTTGGGTAAGGTGGACTTTCTAATGATGTTAATTCTTCCTATCCATGAAGATGGTACGTGCTTCCACTTATTTATATGTTCTTTAATTTCTTTCTTCAGTGTCTTATAATTTTCTGAGTTCAGGTCTTTTATGTCCTTGGCCAGGTTTATTCCTAGATATTTTATGCTTTTTGAAGCAATTGTGAAGGGGGTTGTTTTCTTAATTTCTCTTTCTATTAGTCTGTTATTGGCATGTAAAATTACAACTGATTTCTGGATATTAATTTTGTTCCTGCTACTTTGCCAAATTCACTTATCAGTTCTAGCCGTTTCTTGGTGGAACTTTTGGGGTTCTCTATGTACAGTATCATGCCATCTGCAAATAAATCAGTTTGACTTCTTCCTTTCCAATTTGGATGCCATTTATTTCTTCTTGTCTGATTGATATGGCTAGGACTTCCAGTACTGTGTTGGATAAGAGAGGTGAAAACAGATATCTGTGTCTTCTTCCTTGTCTTAAGGGGGATTCTTGTAGTTTTTACCCATTGATTATGATGCTGGCAGTGGTTTTTTACATATGGCTGTTACTATGTTTAGGTATGTTCCTTCTAATCCCACTTTGCTGAGAGTGTTGATCCTGTATGAGTGCTGGACTTTAGGAAAAGCTTTTTCTGCGTGTATTGATACAATCATGTAGTTTTTTCTTTAATTTTTTTTATGTGGTGAATCACATTTTTTGATTTGCAAATGTTGTACTGTCCTTGCATTCCCAGAGTAAATCCCTCTTGATCATGGTGTATGATCTTTTTGATATACATTGTTGTATTTGGTTTGCTAATATTTTGTTGAGGATTTTAGCATCTATGTTCATCAGAGATATTGGCCTATAATTTTGTTTCTTTGTAGTGTCTTTATGTGGTTTTGGATTTAGGATAGTGTTGGCCTCGTAAAATAAGTTTGGGAGGCTTCCCTCTTGAATTTTATGAAACAGTTTTAGAAGGGAGGTGTTAGTGTTTTTTTGGAATCTTTGATTAAATTCACTTGTGAAGCCATCTGGTCTAGAGATTTTGTTTGTTGGGAGTTTGTTTGTTTGTTTATTTTGTATTACTGCATCAGTATCAGTAGGTATAATCTGTCTATTCAGATTCTCTGATTCTTCTTGATTTCTTTTTGGAATATTTTATGATTCTAGTAATTTATCCATTTAGTCCATTTTGTCCAGTTTGTTGGCATATAATTTGTTCATATATTTTCTTACAATCCTTTGTATTTCTTTGTGTTAATCATTATTTCTGATTGTATTTATCTGGATGCTTTCTCTTTTTTTTTTTATAAACCTGGGTAAAGTTTTGTCAATCTTGCTTATCTTTTCAAAGAATCATCTCTTGGATTCATTGATCTTTTGTATCTTTTTTAGACCCTATTTCATTTATTTCTGCTCTGATCTGAATTATTTCCTCCGTTCCATTCACTTGGGCTTCGTTTGTTTTTCCTTTTCAAGTTCCTTTAAGTGTGAAGTTAGATCGTTTATTTGAGATTTTCCTTTTTTTTTTTTTTTGAGATTAGCCTAATCCTATGAATTTCCCTCTTAGTATTGTTTTCTCAGTGTCCCACTGATTTTGGATTCTTGTGTCCTCATTTTCATTTGTTTCAAGGTATCTTTTGATTTCTTTCTTGATCTCATTGTTGACCCATTCATTGTTTAATAACATGTTATTTAACTTACATGTCTTTTCATGTTTTTCCGTATTCTTGTGGTTGATTTCTAGTTTCATAGCATTGTGGTCTGAGAAGGTGCTTGATATTATTTCAATCTTCTTAAATTTATTGAGACTTCTTTTGTGTCCTAGCATATGGTCTACCCTAGAAAATGTTCCATGTGCTCTTGGAAAATATGTATATTCTGCTGCTTTGGGGTGTTACACTATGAAGATATCAATTCAATCCATTTGATCTAGTGTGCCATTTAAGGATACTGTCTCCTGATTTTCTGCCTGGAAGATCTATCCATTGAAGCAAATGGGGTGTTAAAATCCCCTACTGTGATTGTATTTCTGTCAATCTCTTCTTTTATGTCCATGAAGATTTTCTTTATATATTTAGGTGCCCGTATATTGGGTGTGTAAACGTTTACTAGCTTTATATCCACTTGTTGGATTATTCCCTTTATCAGTGTCCTTCTTTGTCTCTTACTATATGGGCTTGGTTTTAAAGCCTCTTTTGTCAGGTATAAGAACTACTACCCCAGCTTTTTTTCTTTTTCATTTGCATGAAATATCTTTTTCCAACTCTTTACTTTTAGTCTGTGTGTAGTTTTTGATCTTAGATGGGTCTCCAAGAGGCAGCGTATATATGGGTCTTTTTCTCTCATCCATTCAGCTACCCTCTGTCTTTTGGTTGGAGCATTTAAGCCATTTACATTTAAGGTGACGATTGATGGATATGAATGTTGTGCCATTTTATTGTTAAACTGTTTTCCTCCGCATTATTTTTCCTTTCTTTTTCTTCTTCTTCTTAAAGCTAGCCCTTTAACATTTGTTGCAGTACTGGTTTGGTGTTAACAAACTCCTTTAGCTTTTTCTTGTCTCGGAAGCTCCTTATGTCTCCTTCTATTTAAATGATAACTTTGCTGGATAAAGTAGTGTTGGTTGTAGGTCCTTCCTTTTCATCATCTTGAATATTTCATGCCACTCCCTTCTGATCTGAAATGTTTCTGATGAATAATCAGATGCCAGTCTAATTGGTGCTCTCTTGTATGTAACTACGTGACTTTGTTTTGTAACTGTTAGGATTCTCTCCTTATCTTTAAGCCTTGTCATTTTAATTATGATGTGTTTCAATGTAGGCCTCTTTGGGTTCAACATGTTTGGAACTCTCTTGAGTTTCTTGGATTTGTGCACCTTTTTCCTTCACCAGATTAGGGAAGTTTTTGGTTATTATTTTTTTAAATAGGTTCTCAATCTCTTGCTCACTCTGTTCTCCTTCTGGTATCTCCATGATGCGGATGTTGTTATGCTGTATGTTGTACAAGATGTTTCTTAAGCTACACTCATTTTTTTAAGTTTTTTTCCTTTTTACTGGTTTGCCTTTGTGTTTTGTTCTACCTTGTCTTCCAAAACACTAATTCTATACTCTGCTTCATCTAACCTGCTGTTTCCTTCCCATGTATTATTTAATCTCAGATATTGTACTTTATTTCTGACTGATCCTTTTTTTTATGATTTCTATGTCTCTTTTTGTGCTGTTGAGTATCCTTATAATCATTACTCTAAACTCTCTATCTGATAAATTGCTTACTTCCATTTCATCTAGTTCTTCTGAAAAATTCTCTTAATTCTTTTATTTGGATTATGTTTCTTTGTCCTCTCATTTTGGCTCCTTCTTTGTATTTTCTGCCTTAGACATTAAACTAACCAGCCATTAATCTGATCTGTTGTTAATATAATCAATCTGTAATCAGCAGTCAGGCTTAAGCATCATAGGCAGGGCAGAGTTATTCTTGCAGGTGGGGCTATTGCTTCCTCTCATGCCATTTGGAAAGGACTGCTCTGCCTGAGGTGACTCTTGCAGTGTGGGGAATGACCCAGCATACGGATCCTTGTGGCTGTTCCCTGAGTTCTCCCCCTGGAGCCACCTACTCCAGACTAGCCTCAATTGTCTCTAGTCCACTCTGCCCTCCCTTTGCTGCCATCTAGGACAAATGGTTGCAAACAAAATTTTGTGCTTTGGCCCTTTAAAAGGCTCTCTGCATCTCCAGCCATCTCTCTCTGACCAACAGAACCCCTGCTTCTTTTCACAGCTGGATGTTATCTGCATTCCTTTTGGGCTCTGGTGCTGTAGGCTAGGGAGCTCAGCTTGGGGATTTGACCCCACACTTCTCAGGGCCTCTGAAATAGCTCTCTGGCACTTCAGCTGCTGCCCATGGGAACCCAGCCAGCCCTTTCACATCTCCTCTACACTCCCCACCACTCACGTTGTGCTGAAGTGTTTTCTGTCTGTCTGTGTTTGCAAGGCTACTTTCCTAGTATTCAGTTGGTTATTCAAGGTGATTTCTCTACAATTTAGTTGTAATTCCAGATTGGTCCTGGGAAGAGGTTAGTGTAGCTTTTGTTTACTCACCAGCCATTATGGTCTTTATGCCTTCTTTCTTCTTGTTTAGTATCCTTATAACCATTTCTTTGAATGCTATATTCAATAAATTGCTTGCCCTTATTTCATTTAACTCTTTCTCTGGAGTTTTATCCAGTCTTTTCATTCAGGCCTGTTTCTTAGTCTCTCCATTTTGGCTGCCTATTTGTGTTTGATTTTATATTTTAGATAGATTTGCTATGACTCCCAGTTTTCATGTGGTGGTCTTATTGAGGGTATGTCTTGTGGGGTCCAATAGTGCAGTTCCCTTGATCACTTGAGCTGGTTGCTTCAGGCGTGTCCCACGTGTAGATTAAGTGGACCCTCTTGTTGTAATCAAGTCTTGATTATTATTAGCCTATTTGTTCATGGGACTGACCCTTGGGCTGGCTGACTGTGAGGATAACCCTGACCCTATTGTGTGAGCTACTGTATAGGTGCTGACCGCACAAAGCATAATTTGCCTCTGCAGGGTCTGGTTCCTGCTGAGATCTTCCTTTGGATATTCTACTAGTGAAGCTTATTGGATCTTGCTCTGACATGGTCTGAACCTGACCACTGGGAGTGTTTGTTCTGGGCCTCTTGGAGGTTCTCTGGTGCAGATCAATGTGAGAGCTGTCTGTGACTGGCCCTTGGCAGCCTGTTCAGAGTTAAATGAGCCACAGTTTGTAGCTGCCTCTACTGGGCCTGAGTGCATGCAGGAATGACCACGCTGAGCACTAGGTCAGCTTTTACCAACACCAGGCTTGGGGACAGGTCAGCAAAATTCCCAAGACACCCTGAGTTTTACCTCTACCTGTCTGCCTGCTGCCTATTACATGCAGTCACTGAAAGAACCTATTCTAGTACTTGAGATGCATGAGATATGCTCTAAGTGAGTTACCAGATAGGGGCAAGTGGTGTTCACAAGAATGATACAGGTTCAATCTCAGTGTCAGTGCTGGGTCTGAGGCTACTTACCAAATGTCCCTGGGTATACCAAGTCTAGCTGCCACCTGCTGGGTGCTCACACACCCTTGTGTTGGGGCGAGTTCTCAGGGAGTCATCAAGATAAAGCCAGCAGAATTTATCAGACCAAAACACCAAGATTTGGCCATGTGAAGAGAGGGCTCTGTTCTGGTCCTGTATGCGAGGAAAACCATCCCCTGTTCTACATCCACACAGCTATGTCTGTTCTAGCTTCTGCTGGGCAGAGACAGAGCTTAGCAGGATGGGGCTGCTGGGAGTCAAGAATATGGGGCTAGTGGATTTCCGTGAAGGGGAGGTGCTAGTCAGTCTTCAGGGAAGGTAGGGTGTGTGGTCCCTGCCTCAGGGCCACATCACTCAGTCACTGACACCCCTGCTTCTGCCCATACCTCTCCACCCTTGCCAAGGAAGCTGACTCCTTAGTAGGTTGTAAGCGCTGCAGGGTGGGGTGAGAAGGAGCCCAGAGGGTGGGGTTGTTACTTTCTCCCAGGTTGATGCTGTGAGGAGGGAACTGCTGTACCCAAGAAAGATGGCAGCTGTAGTGTGAGAGAATGACTCAGCACAGGGATCTTGGTGGCTGTCCTTTCAGCTTTCTCCCCAAAGCCACAGGTCCCAGACTCTCTTCATGTGACTTAGTCCACTTTACCTACCCTCCGTTGGAGCCCAGGGTGAGTTGCCGCACATGAAATTGTATGCATTGATCCTTTAACAGGTGCCTGCATCTCTAGAAGACTCTCATCTCTCTGGCAGGCAGAGACCCCATTGCTTTTTATATCCAGATATTATATGGTCATCTCTTCTTAGCTCTGTGCTCCAGGCTAGGGAGGCTGGCTTGAGGTTTAGACCCCATGTTCCTCAGGGGAACCCCCCACCACTGAGATATCTTTCTGGAGCAACAATTTCTACCCATGAAAATGGGGCCATCCTTTTTTGTGTCTCTGCCCTCCCTACCTATGGACGTGGCTTCTTCTGTAAATCCTTGGTTATAAGACTTCTCTTCAACTAGTCTTCAGTTTGTTATTCAGGATGATTGTTCTATAATTTAGTTGTAATTCCAGTTTCATCCAGGGAGGAGGTGAGTGTAGCTCCATCCTACTCTGTTGTCATCTTGGGTGTCTAAACTGTAGGTTTTCTATCTATTCTAAGAATGTATATATTGAATATGTTGCGGTCAAGTTGGTGTGGCCACAGAAGAAAAAGAGAACAGGTTTTAGAAAGAAGTTTATTTTAATCACAGGTGTCAGAGAGGGAATCACTGCATTCCATGCAGAGACACAGGGGAAAATATGAGTGGAGGCAGAAGATAGAAGTGAGGGGAGAGTTCAGGCAACAGCCTTTATTGAGGTTTCTGTGGGCAAGAGAAGGCAGGGCAGGATAAACAGTTTAAGATTGGCTAGTTTGAACAATTTTAGCAGGGTTTGGACTATAGGGGTTGTTTCTAGTTGCCTGGTATCTGGCCCTTGCCCTGGCTCTGGAATGATTAAGGCAGAGGAATATTGCCTCTGGGGTGTACTGGCCAGAGGAAGGAGGCCTGTCTCTGGGTTGTTATTTTGCATATCAAAGGCATGCACTAGGCTAAACCCTTTGTTATCTACAAGAATTTGCTGGTCCCGGTAAGGTCAGTCTCTTCCCAGCTAGAAAGGTGTTTTTTGTTTTGTTTTGTTTTTTAAGATGTCAAACATCATAACATACAGAAAACTATTTATATATATAATACATTATCACTACATGGAGAAAAACACTTAAGTGTTGTTTCAAACAAGTCTCAGCTTTAAAAATGTTATTTAGGATGTATAAATTTGGGGTAAAATACATCTGTTAACACAAAAGGATTAACTTATCATTTATCAAAATACTTTCATTGCATTGAATATTGGACATTTACTAAGAAAGGACTGGAAAACTTAAATTATAATGCATACAAGAATGTTTCTTGAAAGGTAATTTATCATACCTATAAAATAAAAAAAATCTCATTTTCTTAAAATGCAACTACTGGCCTTTTTTGTGAAAACCGCAGTTTCTGGTGTGCCATTTTTGGTGGTTAATGTACATTGAACATATTGGTGGTGTTCATATCAATGGATGATAAATTACAGTTATATACTTTTAATATTATTTGTGAAGTAAGCCTATATATCTGTCTGTATAGTATTCAGAGCCCCAGCAGATCATGTGCATGTCTGACAGGTCTTCTTATAGGAGTAGTCTCACAAGTTCTCACAGTTGTCTCACAAGTTCTTTCCATTGTTAGAAGAAATGTGTTCTTATTTGGCTTCCAGCATATGGGGGAAGAATTGCATGCTGCACTGATGTGGTAAGAATACCTCTTACAAGAACTAAGTTCCCTCTTCTCATGGCTCCTAGGCAGGAGACAGGTCAGAGGTAGAAGATATGTCTGATAGGTCTGGATTGGAGTATGCACAAATAATTACCAAAATGATTAGCTGTGGTGGGGGAGTGAGGGGTGGGCATAAGTTTTGCCTCAAAAGGGCAGATGATTTTACATCCCTCACACTGTATCTTCTTCTGAGCTGCCATGCCTGTAAGAGAGTGCCATTTCCTCTACCACTTCTGCACAGCTCAGCCACTCTTTTCTCTGAGCAGCTTTGGGTAAGGTATTCCCAGGAAGGCCAGCAAAGTTGCTATCATGATATGTGAGCCATTTTAGGTTCTTGGTGGGTCTATTTCCTTTTCTTCCACTCTTTTATTGTACTTTATAACCCTGTGGATTCCTTCTAACCCATACCATGTTGGACTTTAATTATTTAGTTACCCCCTTCTACTATTAACAAACCCATGAACTGTTGAGAATTCTGGCCAGCAGGATTTGTATGCCATGGCAGGCATGTGAATAAATTCACACGTAATACACTGGACTAGAAAAATTCAGGACCACGTGACCCCTCCCTCATCATATGGGAATGTGGACCAGCTTTTTATTGCTGTTCCTCGGGCACATTACATCAGAATGGTCTTCATTAACTATGCATGGATCATAGATTTACATTAGGTGGTAGACGCTCAAAATACGCAGCAAAAGAATAGATGTGCAAATGGAAAGACAATAGGTTTGGGCTGAACTTGAAAGGATTGTCAACACTGGTCTGAGGAAGGTAGGCATGCATTAGCATAAGTTCTTCTGATCTAGGGGGGAGAGAGATTTTTAGCATGAGCAAGTTTTAACTCTAGGAAATATGAGATCCTGATTTACCCAAAGGAAATTTCGCTGTCACACACGTGGGTCCTGCTTGCCATCCCATGTTCCACGGGAGTGTTTTTCTCCCTTAGACGTGAAACATGAGGGCTACATTTCCCACGGTGAGATGCACGAATTCCCTTTAATGAATGTTTTTGGAAAACAGTGTATTTAAGCATCATGATGTCCGTCCTTAGTACATGTTCTAATGATTTTTTGTCTTTCCTAATGGTGAGAGTTGTAAATCCATTTGTTTCCTGTTGAAACATGTAGTAATGGTGAGTCCCCCACCTGGACCAAAAACACACCAGAAGAACATGAGGGAGGGAGTATAAAGAAAGAGCTTTGTGGCTGATTAAGGCACAAATCTACACAGTTGCATTAACTATGCATGATAAGGAATTTGAAATGGCATTCAGGCAAAGAGAAATTTAGCAACTAAGAAAGAAAACTGTGTACATTACTTTAAAAGTATTGTTTATCATCATGTGTGATGCAAGGTTTAACTCCACTTCTTTGGCTAAGAAAGGATAATTGGTCTTTCTTATGCACATATTATTTATACAAGCATCATCCAGACTTGTGGCCAGGCTGATGTGTGTGTGCTAGGTGAAAATTAGACATATCTCTGTTGAAACATTTGCTTTATTGTTTTGTTTGTCTTGCTTAATTACATATAAGATGTGGTAGGTAGAATAATGGCTCCCAAAAGAGGTCCATGTCTTAATTCCCAGAACCTGTGAATATTACCTTAAATGGATATATAACTTTATGTTAAGGACCTTGAGTTGCAGAGATTGTTTTGGACGATCCAGACAGACCCAGATACATGGGCACGTAAAGGCAGAGAACCTTTGCTGGGTATGGTCAGAGAGAGATGTGACGGTAGAAGAAAGGTCAGAGATATGTGATAAGAAAAGGACACAACCCACTATTGCTCACTTTGAAGATAGGAGAAGGGACTTTGCCAAGGATGTGGGCAGCTTTGCAAGGATACAGTACATCAGAAGAATGGTAATATATTTGAGCATTCTAGTTAACTAATACAATTTCTTTAAGTTGATAGTTTAGAGAAGTCCATTAGAGTGGACCCATATCATGTGACCCATGCCATATGTGTCTCTTTCCCTTTTTAAAAATATTTTCTATAGATTTACTGAGTAAAGAAAATTCTGTCTATCTTATGAGGAGATGCTGTTGAGAAGGAACAAAAAAGGAGAATTAGTGATGAAAATAGTTAAGGTAGAGAACTCATAGCTTCTTACTTTTTGGATCATGGACTGATCAGTAAAAGATTTGGAGAATAACCCTCATTATATATGTATTTAATTATTTGAAAGTTATATATATATTACTATTATAAACTTTATAAGGTAAACACAAAATTATAAATTTTACCAAGGAATGAGAGAAAAAGAAATAAAATTGTTCTCATAGTTTCTTCCTATTGTGCCACTTGTAATACATCAGACAGCACTGTTCTTCCATAGCCTGGCCTTTGAGTAACCCTAAACACCTCACTCAACCTCCATTGGTGGCATCAACGTCCTTATTAATCATAATGGGTGATTAATGTACCCTACCATGCCATGTTGAAACAAACTGATTTATTTTCTTTGCAAGCTCTGTGGGAGCAGGAAGCTGACTTGTCCTATCCCTATTGAATGTCACAATGCCTGACCACGGGAGGTGCTCCATGGACATCGATTAAGTGAATAAATGAGTGTATTCATGAGTGCTGGACTACTCTAGAAAATGAGAAGAGCCAGAGCTAGGGTTTGGGGTAGGAGTACAGATAGCCTTCAGGAATATATGAGATTTTGAGAGTTGTGGGGAGCACCAAGGAGAAATAGGGGGATATTATAAATAAAAGCAAAGAAGAGCTAGAAAGACTTAGGAGACAGTGATACTAAGATACTAATTTTACTGAAAGAGAATGGGGTAGGAAAGGAAATTATGCTGTAGAAGGAGTTTGGGGTCAAATGATTAATAGTTAATATGGTCAGGGTTTATTCTGTGGAAATTACAGAAAGTTCTTCAGCAGCGGATTGACATTGCATACCGTAATGGCAACAACTTTGGCAGTAGCACAACTAAGGCTTGTGGAACCCTTCACCATCCCCAAAGTAGACAGATTGTCAACTGTGGATATACTGGAAATGATACATGCCGGGTGTTAGATAGGTCTGCATAGGACAGTGGCAGTAAAATGAGGAAGCAAAGGGTCAGTATGGATACAATAGTCCCCCCTACCCATAGGAAACACATTTCAAGACCCTCATTGGATGCCTGAAACCTCAGATAGTACCAAACTCTACATACATTGTACTATGCTTTTTCTCATACAGACATACCTATGATAAAGTTTAATTTATAATTTAGGCACAGTATGAGATTAACAACAATAAACTAAAAATAAAATAGAATAATTAGAACAATATACTGTAATCAAAGTTATGTGATTGTTGTCTCCCCCTCTGCCCTCCTCCCCACCTGAAATCCAAGATGGCTGCGAAATGACTGATGGGCAGGTAGTGTATACAGCATACACTGGACAAAGGGATTATTCACTTCCCAGGCAGGATAGACCGGGATAGTGAGAGAATTCATCATGCTACTCAGAACAGCATGAAACTGAAAACTTATGAATCATTTATTTTTGGAATTTCCTATTTAATATTTTTAGACCGCAGTTGACTGCATGTAAGTGAAACCATGGAAAACGAAACTGGGTTAGAGAGGACTACTGTACTCTCAAATCTTAAGTGTAGACAGGATAGCCACAGGACTGTAGAGCTGGGAATGGGGAGAAGCCAGGGGAAGCTTTCAGGAGTCAAGTGAAGATGTAATTCACTACATCGGCCTGTCAGGAAGGGATTTGCTTTTCAGGAAAAGATGCCAACTTTAATGTAAGATAACCTGAATTTTACATAGGACTATGACATTCAGTTTCCAATAAGTAGTTAGATCTTGGAACTGATTATAAAAAAGAATCTGGGAGGCACATAATTGGATTTGTCTTCTTCAATTGATACAAAAGCCTTTTATGCCAAGCCTTGAAAGCTCTCCAAGGAAGGAGTGTGTTCATGCCGCAGGGAGATGGTCCAGAAGACAAGGGCAGGCTCAGCTGTGATGTTTGTAAAGGGCAGAGCAGGGACAGTAAGGATATTGCCAAGAAATGAAAAGAACTGAAGTAAAGCCCCATCTAAGAACTTTTCTACAATGAAGAAACCAGAGTGATCCGACCTTTGGGTGAACAGCTTGCTACGTAGACGAAGGAATGTAACAGGACTCCCTTGAGGGAGGAGTCTGTGGGAGATCTGGACTCTCTGGGTGGGGTCACCATGGGAGCTTTCCCTGAACTCTTTATTGGACAAATGGATTCTTAATGGGCAGTTTCAGACCTTTCGTGGAAGCACCTACAGATGGTTTTAAAAGGTAGTGGAGCATTTTTCCTACTTGCTGACACTAAGGACCCAGGACTGTAAGAATCTCTGTGAAGCATTTGGTGCTCCCTGAAAATACCACACAGAATTTCTAGATTTAGGCATGATGAGTGTGCACTTAGGGAAGGGCTGATAGGTGGGTACTGGCTTCGGTGAGTGCTGACATCGTCCTAATGTGTGGACACATCTAAGGACTTGACAGGCAAGGACGGGCTCTCAAGAGTCCCTCATTTTCCCAACCCTCTTTGTCTCTGAAAGAGCTCCTTTCTCCTCCTTTGCCTCTTTGAAAGGGTGAGCTCCTTGCAAGGCCCCACTTTGCAGTTGTTGGGCTCCACCCTAGCCTGGGTTTGGAAGAGCACAGCCATCAATTTGTTCATGGACACATGGCTGATGAAGAGCAGGATGTGTTGCCTTTGTTGCCTATTAACATTATAGCTCCATTCTGTTATTTTTACATTCAAACAGGCTTTAAAACAGTTCTTAACACATAGTCACAGCTCCCAAATTATCTTTTTTTTAGATAGTTGACCAATTATACATTGTACCTCTCAGAGGCTCTAATTTACATCATAGACTGTACGTGCCATCCACACAATTCTGATATTTATTCCTAATACTGAGAAATGATATTTATTCCTAATACTGAGAAATTAAGTGCAACTCACATTTTAGTCATCCCAGGATACTCTCATAGGCATTCCTGTGCTTTAGGAAAGATGGCACTGGCATGAAGACAAGTTGCATCACCTTGCATTTTAAACCTTCTTGACAATTACCCTTCCAGCTTTGGAGAAAATGTAGCAGCTAAGAAATATGCGTTGCAGAATAAGAGAAAAGGACTCAAGATTTCTTTTTTAAAAATGTGTTTCTTAACTTGTTTTCTGGCATAATTTCTGCATTTATGGATAGTACTTCTCAGCATTTCATGAGATTTCTGCCTCTTACATGTGGAAAAACAGAAACTATTTTAAAGTATAAAGACAAGCTTTAATCTAGTCCAAGAAACCGGGAAAAATGTACATTTTTCCCAGATTCAGCCCCATCTCCCTACCTAATGTTAAATATGGCTATTTCTCCAAATTTAGAGGGTTTTCTTTGTAGAATATGAATGAGCTATTTACTGGGTAACAAAAAGACAAACCTTTTAAATATAAATGTAACTTTGGAGATCTCTCAATTTGAAAGACTAATCTCTGTATAAACACAACTGTTTCTCCATATTGTTGAGAATACTCCATCTAGCTGTTTGGCCACATTTTCTATTATGGTTTTTATAATATGAAACTATAGCTAATAGCTCAGCAGAGAAGTATTTGAGCACACTAGTAATAGGGATGTGTTTACATTGCCTTAAACTGTGTTGATGAGCAAAGAATAAGTAATATCCTATAGAAATTGCTCTAATCTGATAAATAAAATTTGGCATTGTGTATTTTCATTCTCCTACATTTTTCTAAGCTCAGGTCAACCAGTAATCTCATTTTAGTGTTTTGGTTGTCCTTACTAAATGTCTGGTTATACCTGTTGCCTTTAGGCTCAAAATCTTACAGCAAGTCTTCCTTTTTCTTTATTTTAATGAATGACATGATACCAAGACAGTCCACCATAGGGAATAATTTGGAGGCCACTATGTATCTAGTACCTCTACCAGGAAACATACCTGGGTATAGAAAGATGGAGCCATTGCTTTCAGAAATACCCTTTGAGACCAGCAGAACCTGACTGTTTTTAGCTTCACATCTGTGAAAGTAGGGCTTGTGAACCTTCCCCACCTTCAGCCCCCATGCAACTCCCTGCCCCAAAAGTTTTAGGACAGAACTGTGTTAGTGAATCCATAGCTTGATAGGCTGAGGATAAACGTGAGGCTTTGTACTCCATATTCATGTGCATCTGCCTCTCATGGTGACATGCTAATTTGCTGGCCTGGGCACAAGACTAGGAAGCACAGGTTTCCTGTTGCTCGCACAGTGCTGCTTGTCTGCTGTGATAAGAAGAAGGCAAGTACGTTGAGTGGGCCTGAAAGAAACATTGCTCAGCCTAGGATGGCAGGAAGCCTCTGGATATAAACTCAAATGGTTGTCTTTTCTAGAAAGTTTTATATTAAAATCTACATAGCTATTAATTAGTATATTGATATTTTATAATTTAAATTAGGTAATGTTTAACCCTCATAATATCTAGCTTTAAAAATCTGGTTATATATTCTGTTTATTCTTATGATTTAATTAAGTGGCATTCAGTTGTTGCTTTCACGTTCAAGTCAGTTTATCAAACAGCATGCTCACTCTTCATTCTTATGCTATATTTTTCATGAGGGTCAGATGAATATGTTCAAATTCTGTTAGCATGCTGGAGTCAGAAATGAATGACAATTTAACTTTTTATAACTTCTTAAAGAATCATACAGTATCAGGAAATTAGCTTATAGTAATTACGAATAAATACACAGTCCTGAATATTTTCAACTATCAAAAATGAATGGACTAAAGATAGTTCAATAAATGATGTTGGGAAAATTAGACAGATATGTGAAGAAAATGAAACTAGATCATGTTCTTATACCACACACAAGAGTAAATTAAAAAATGGATTAAAGACTTAAACATTAGACCTGAAACGATAAAAATCATAGAAGAAAACATAGGCAGTAAAATCTCAGACATTGCTCATAGCAATATTTTATCAGATATATCTCCCCTAGCAAGGGAAACAAAAGAAACAAAAACAAATGTAACTACATCAGACTAAAAAGATTTGCACAGCTAAGGAAACCATCAACAAAATAAAAGGACAACCCACCAGGGGACAACATATTTGCTGATATATCTGACAAGGGTTTAATATAAAAAATGTATAAAGAACTTATAAAACTCAAAACCAGCAAACCAAACAACACAGTTAAAAAATAGGCAAAGGACCTGAACAGACACCTCTCCAAAGAGGACATACAGATGGCCAATGGACATATGAAAAGATGCTTAATGTCACTAATCATCAGAGAAATGCACATTAAAATCACAGTGAGCTATCACTTCACACCTGTCAAAATGACTATCATCAATAAATCAACAAATAACAAGTGCTGGCAAGGATGTGAAGAAAGTGGAATCCTTTTGCACTGTTGGTGGGAATGCAGATTTGTACAGCCAGTGTGGAAAATAGTATGGAGCTCAAAAAATTCAAAATGTATCTGCCTTTTGACCCAGTGATCCTACTTCTGGGAATATATTTGAAGGAATCCAAAACACTAATATGAAAGAACATAAGCAGCCCAACATTCATTGCAGCATTATCTACAATTGACAAGATATGGAAACAGCCCAAGTGTCCATCAGTAAGTTAGTGGATAAAACAACTACAGGGCATTTGTACAGTGGAATACTACCTGGCCATAAAAAAGAAGATAATTTTATTCTTTATAACAGCATGGATGGACCTGGAGAATATTATGCTAAGTGAAATAAGCAAGTGAGAGAAAGATAAATACTGTATGATTTCACTCATATGTGGAAGCCAATGAACAAACTGAACTAAGAAGCAAAATAGAGACAGACTCATAAATAGAGAGCAGGATGACAGTTAAGCAGCATGGGAGGTTATGGTATGGAGGGATGGAGCAAAAAAGAAAAGGGACTCATGGACATGGACAACAGTGTGGTGCTTGCTGGGGGGAAGGGATATAAGGAGACTAAATGGTAACAGAAAAAATACAATGAAGAACAAATTTAGATAAAAGCTAAAAAATAAAAGCACATGACTATTTTCAACATTACTAACAAAAAATGAATAAAAAGGATGAAGATTGGAAGGGGTACGTTGAAGCATTTGATTTTGGAGTACTACTTATCCATCACTTGATGGATTCTACAACCTCATTCTGGTTCAAGAGAGCAATATTTCATGCCCTCATTGGCTCAAAACACCCAAAAACCACATTATATTTGGCATGAGGATCAGTATTTGTTGGTGGAAGACATGGAGCCAAATGGAAGTGGGATTTCCTGGTAGAGCCTGTGGCTTGGCAGAGGATTGTCGTGGAAGACACTAAGTTCATTTAGGCAGTTTCTTCCTTTTCACTAGAAGTGTTTTTATTTCTAGAGTTAAATTATAGATGTGTGTAAACTATAATGCTGCAAGTTAGATAGGCCTCTTTATCTAAAATCTCAACCTCTTCATACTCTTCTCCCCCTTTTGTTGATTTTTATCATTTGTCACTAATTAACATACCATGTATCTTATTTTGCTTTTTGTCTGTCTCCCCTCCAAGAATGTTACCATGGGAGGGTACATATGCCTGTTAAGTTCACTAATGTGAAGTACCCTCAATACTTAAAACAATACCTGAGAGTACAATGAATATATGTTGAATGAAATAATGAACTAATATTTAAAGTGATGCTAGAGTACAGTTTTAGTATAGTAATACATATTTGCAATTAATTATCTTTTGAAAAAATAATAGAATTGTAGGTTAACATGAGAAAGTCAATCAATTTAATACACCACATTAATAGAATGAAGGAAAAAAAGATATACTCATCTCAATAGACAAAAAAAGAGGCATTTGACAGGATTTAATGTACTTTCATTAAAAAAAAAGAAACACACACAAAAATAAATAGAAGGGAGCTTCTTCAACTAAATAAAGAGCATTTATGAAAAACCCGTAGTTAACACCACATTTAATGGTGAAAGACTGAGAACACTTCCCCCTAAGATCAGGAACAAGAAAACAAGGATGCTTCCTTTCACTGCTATTCAATATTGAACTGGAACTCCTAGCCAGAGCAATTGGAAAAGAAATGATAATCATCTAAACTGCAAAGAAAAAAATAAAACTATTGCTATTTACAGATGACATGATCCTATCTATAGAAAATCCCAAGGAATCCGTAAAAAGCTACTAGAGCTAATAAACAAATACAGCAAAGTTGCCAGGAAGAAGATTAACACAAAGAAATTAATTGTGTTTCTATTCATGTGCAATGAATAGTCTAAAAAGAAAATTAGCAAAGTATTTCTATTTAAAATAGCATCTAAAAGAGTAAAATACCTATAAATATATCTAACCAAGGAAAGAAGACATGCACACTGGAAACTAAAAAACATTGCTGAGAGAAATTCAAAGAAGTCCTTAGTTCAGTGAAAGACAACACATATTCACGGGCGGGAAGACTTAATGTTGTTAAGATGTCAATACTACCCAAAATGATCTAAAAATTCAATGTAATCCCTATTAAAATTCCAACAGTTTCCCTTTTTGCAAAAATGCAAAAGCTAATTCTCAAATTTATATGGAATTGTAAAGGGTCCTAAATAGCCAAAATAATCTTGAAAAAGACAAATGTTGGAGGACTCATATGTCTCAATTTCAAAACCTAACAAAGATACATTCATCAAAACAGTGATAATGGCATAAGGATAGACACAGAGACCATAAGAATAGAATCAACCAGAAATATACACTCATACATCTATGGTCAAATGATTTTTATTGAATTTATTGGGGTGACATTGGTTTGCAAAACCATACAAGTTTCAAATGTACAACTCAATAAAACATCATTTGCACATTGCATTGTGCATCCATCACCCCAAGTGGAGTCTCTTTCCATCCCCATGTTTCTCCCCTCCTGCTTTGCCCTCCTCCACCTAGCTCTCACCTCCCTTTCCCTCTGGCTATCACCACACTGTTGTCTGTGTCTATATGTTTATATATATAAACACACATACATGTATATGTATATGTATAAAGGAAATATAAATATATAAACATAAATATATAAAGGAAATATATATGTGTATACACATGTACACACACACATATATTACACATATATATATATGTATTCTTTCCAATTAGTGTTTCAGGTTTCTTAGAAAATATTCCCAGAAATGGGATCAGCAGGTTAAAAGGTAGTTCCATTTTTTTTCCTTAAATATATTTTGTTGATTATGCTATTACTGTTGTCCCATTTCCCCCCCTTTATTCCCCTCTGCCCCACACCCCCCCACTCCCCGCCCTTTAGTTTTTGTCCATGGGTCATACACATAGGTTCTTCAGCTTCTACATTTCCTATACTATTCTTAACCTCCCCCTGTCTGTTTTCTACCTACCGTTTATGCTACTTTTTCTCTGTACTTTTCCCCCCTCTCTCCCCCTCCCACTCCCCTGTTGATATCCCTCCATACCTTATATAAATCCCTTTAACATTTCATATAATAAAGGCTGGGTGATGATAAACTCCTTGAACTTGACCTTATCTGAGAAGCACTTTACCTGCCGTTCCATTCTAAATGAAAGTTTTGCTGGATAGAGTATTCTTGGGTGTAGGTCCTTGCTTTTCATGATTTGGTATACTTCTCTCCAGCCCCTTCTTGCCTGAAAGGTCTCCTTTGAGAAATCAGCTGACAGTCTTATGGGAATGCCTTTGTAGGTAACTGTCCCCTTTTCTCTTGCTGCTTCTAAGATTCTCTCCTTATTTTTAATCTTGGGTAATGTAATTATGATGTGCCTTGGTGTGTTCCTCTTTGGGTCTAACTTGTTTGGGACTCTCTGAGCTTCCTGGACTTCCTGGAAGTCTATTTCCATTGCCAGATTGGGGAAATTCTCCTTCATTATTTGTTCAAATAAGTTTTCAATTTGTTGTTCTTCCTCTTCTCCTTCTGACATCCCTATGATCTGGATGTTGGGCCGTTTACAGATGTCTCGGAGGTTCCTAAGCCTCTCCTTATTTTTTTGAATTCTTATTTCTTCATTCTGGTCCACACCATTGATTTGAGTCCCAGTTTCCTTCTCTTCCCTATTGGTTCCCTGCACATTTCCCCTCATTTTCTTTAGTGTATCCTTCATTTGTTCATTTATTTGCATCCAACTTTCTTCCAATTTTGTGAGCATCCTGATTACCAGTGTTTTGAACTGTGCATCTGATATGTTGGCTATCTCCTTGTCTCTTAGTTGTAATTTTTCTGGAGCTCTGTTCTGTTCTTTCATTTGGCTCATTTTTCCCCCCTCCGCGCACTTGTTACTTTAAGGGGTGGAGCCTTAGGTGTTGCCAGTGCAGGGTAAACTACATAGTTGTGCTGTGGCTCTTCCTTTGGGGGCGGGGCGGGGGAGGGAGCAATGGCACTTGTTCCATTTACCACCAGCTCCCAATCACCCCACCCCAATAAGCTCTCCTGTGAGGCTGGGAGCCGCTCCAGCTGCCACCTCAACCCCTTCAGGTGCTTTCAACAGGTGGTCCAAGGCTTTTTTTCCCCCACGATGGTGGGTTGCGATGGTGGGCCGTGCGGTCTGCTCTGCTCCCCAGCTCCCTCTCCCGGTCTATCTGCGCACGAAAGAGGAACTGCCTGATCCACCAGTCTCGGCCATGCTGGTTCCCACGGGCTTCCTGCGGTGTACCAGCTGCTGGCTTCGCTGAGTGCTCAGGCTGCGTTTTGGCCAGGCACGCCCGCAGTGAGTCTCTCTGGGCAAACTGCCATCTTGCTGCATGCGCTCTCCGCTCGGCTCCGCCCCGCTTACCAGTCTGGATGAACGTGTCCTCTCTAACTTCTTGGCTGTGGGATTTCCACTCAGTTCGATTCTCTGTCTGTTCTGGTTGGTTGTTTTGCTTTTTAACTTGTTGTTTATCCTCTTTGGTTGTGAGTGGTAGTGCAGTGTGTCCACCTATGCCTCCATCTTGGCCGGCAGTCCAGTAGTTCCATTTTTAACATTTTGAGAAAATGCCATGCTGCTTTCCACAGTGGCTGCACCAGTCTGCATCTTCACCAACAGTACACAAGGGTTCCCTTTTCTCTACATCCTTGCCATCACTTGTTGTTTGTAGATTTATTGATGATAGCCATTCCAATAGGTGTTAGATGATATCTTATTGTGGATTTAACTTGCCTGTCTTGATGATTAGTGACATGGAATATTTTTCATAGGTCTATTAGCAATCTGTATGTCCTCTTTGGAGAAGTGTTTTTTTCAGGTCAACTGATATCTGAGAAGGGTGCCAAATCCATTCAATGGGGAAGGAATAATCTTTTCAACAAATGGTACTGGAACAACTGAATTTCCAGAGAATGAAGTTACAACTTTACCTCACCACAGATATAAAAATTAACTCAAAATGGATCAGTTACTTAAATATAAGAGCTAAAACCACAAAACTCTTAGAAGAAAATACAGGGGAAAATTTTCATGACCTTGGATTTTGCAGTGGATTCTTAGATATGATACTAAAAATATGAACAGCAAAAAAAAAAAAGAAATTTGTCTTCATTAAAACTAAAATGAAATGATGTGCAACAGAAGGGAGAAAATATTTGTAAATCATCTATTTCATAAGGGTCCAATATCCATACTATATAAAGGACTCCTAGAACTTAACAAAAACACAATCAAATTTAAAAAATGGGCACAGGACAGCAAAACAACTGATAAATAAAATTAAAAGACAACCTATGGAATGGAAAAACATATTTGCAAATGAAATATTTTATAAGGGGTTAATATCCAAAATATATAAAAAACTCATACAACGCAATAACAAATTTTTTAATATATTTTATTGATTATGCTATTACAGTTGTCCCATTTCCCCCCTTTATTCCCCTCCACCCTTCACCCCACCCCATTCCCTGCCCTTTAGTTTTTGTCCATGGGTCATACACATAAGTTCTTTGGTTTCTACATTTCCTATACTATTCTTAACCTCTCTCTGTCTGTTTTCTACCTGCTGTTTATGCTACTTATTCTCTGTACCTTTCTCCCTTTCTCCCCCTCCCACTCCCCTGTTAATATCCCTCCATGCCTTACATAAATCCCTTTAACCTTTCATTTAATAAAGGCTAGGTGATGATGAACTCCTTGAACTTGACTTTATCTGAGAAGCATTTTATCTGCCGTTCCATTATAAATGAAAGTTTTGCTGGATAGAGTATTCTTGGATGTAGGTCCTTGCCTTTCATGACTTGGTATACTCCTTTCCAGCCCCGTCTTGCCTGTAAGGTCTCTTTTGAGAAATCAGCTGACAGTCTTATGGGAATTCCTTTGTAGGTAACTGTCCCCTTTTCTCTTGCTGCTTCTAAGATTCTCTCCTTATTTTTAATCTTGGGTAATGTAATTATGATGTGCCTTGGTGTGTTCCTCTTTGAGTCTAACTTCTTTGGGACTCTCTCAGCTTCCTGGAAGTCTATTTCCTTTGCCATCTTGGGGAAGTTCTCCTTCATTATTTGTTCAAATAAACGTTCAATCCCTTGGTGTTCCTCTTCTCCTTCTGGCACCCCTATGACTCGGATGTTGGAACATTTAAAGATGTCCTGGAGGTTCCTGAGCCTCTCCTCATTTTTTTGAATTCTTGTTTCTTCATTCGTTTCTGGTTGAGTGTTTTTTTTTTCTCTTCCTTTTGGTCCACATCATTGATTTGAGTCCCAGTTTCCTTCCTATCACTATTGGTTCCCTGTACATTTCCCCTTATTTCTCTTAGCATAGCCTTCATTTTCTCAACTATTTTGTGACCATATTCAACCAATTCTGTGAGCATTCTGATTACCAGTGTTTTGAACTGTGCATCTGATAGGTTGGTTATCTCTTCATGGCCTAGTTGTATTTTTTCTGGAGTTTTGATCTCCTCTTTCATTTGGGCCATTTTTTTTTCTCGGTTCACCTGTTATGTATAAGGGGCAGAGCCCTAGGTGTTCACAAGGGCAGGGCAACCCAAGTGTTTGTGTTGTGATGCTGTCTGTGGGGAAGGGGTCTGAGAGGGAACAATGGCATTTGCTCCGTTCTCTGTCGGCTTCCAGTCACTTCCCCCACTACCCACAAGCAAAGTGGGCCCGTCTGTGCTGATTCCTGGGTCAGTGGGCTTGTGTACATTCTAAGTCCCTTTGGGTCTCTACAACAAACTCCTCTGTGAGGCTGGGAGTTCCTCTAGCTGCTGCCTCAACCCCCACAGGTGTTGTCAATTGGTGGTTTGAGGCTTTATTTCCTCGTGATGGAGCCTGGGCTGCGCAGTCTGTATCACTCCCCAGCTTTTTCTCCCAGTTTATATGCCCGCGAATGAGGGACCTCTAGTCCAGCAGTCTCGGCCCTGCTGGGTGCGGGTCAGCCAGCCTCAGTTTTCGCCGAGTGACCCAGCCTCAGGTTTTGCCTGGTGTGCTTGCCGTGAATTTCACCGGGTCTGCCGGCTGTGGGTCTGTCTGGACAGCTGCATCATTGCTTGCACTGCTCCATAAACTGCCATCTCACTGCTTGCTCTCTGCCTGGCTGTGCCCTGTTTACCAGTCTGGAAGAACGTGTCTTCTTTAACTCCTTGGTTGTGAGACTTCCATACAGTTTGATTTTGTGTCAGTTCTGGTTGTTTTTTGTTTTTAAATTGTTGTTTACCCTCTTTTTGTTGTTAGTGGAGGCACAGTGTGTCTACCTATGCCTCCATCTTGGCTGGAAGTCTCCCTAATAGCAAATTGATATTAGTACTACTACTATTACTACTACTACTAATCCAATTTAAACATAAGTAAAGGACTTGAATAGACTTTTTTCCAAGGAAGATATACTAATGGCCAACAGATATATGAAAAGTTGGTCAGCAACACTAATCGTCAGGGAAAAGTGAATGAAAACCACAAGGAAATATCACCTTATTCTTGTTAGAATGGCTATCATCAAAAAGACAAGAGATAACAAATGCTGGCAAGGATATGGAGAAAAATGTACCCTTGTTCATTGTTGGTGAATTGGTTAATTGGTGCAGCCACTATGAAAAAAACATAGAAGTTTCTCAAAAAAGTTAAATATAGAACTACTATATGACTAACCAGTTCTGCTTCTGGTAATGTATCTGAAGGAAATGAAAACACTACATTGAAGAGATGTCTGCACCCTCATGCTCATAGCAGCATTATTCACAGTAGCCAAGACATGGAAAGAAAACAACTTAAGTGTCCATTAACGGATGAATGGATGAATGTATCACATTTGATACACTTACACACACACACTCACAAAATGAAATATTAGTTAATCCTGCCATTTGTAACAACATGGATGAATCTTGAGGTCATTATGCTAAGTGGACCAAGTCAGAGAAAAACAAATAGTGTGTGATCTCACTTATATGTGGAATCTTAAAAAAAAAGAAAACAGAAAAAGAGGTTAGATTTGTGGTTACCGGAGGTGATGGGTAGGTGGGAGAAAAATTAGATGAAGGTGGTTAAAAGGTAAACTTCCATTTATAAGATAAATAAGTGCCAGGGATGTAGTGTGCAACTTTATGGCTATACTTAACACTGCTGTATGGTACACATGAAAGTTGTTAAGAGAATAATCCCAAGAGTTCTTGTCATAAGGAAAAAAAACATTTTTTAATTTCTTTTTCCTATTGTATCTCTCTGAGATGGATGTTAATTAAACATATCATTTCACTATATATATATCAAATCATTATGCTGTATGCCTTTAATGTATACAGTGCTATATGTCGATTATATCTTAATAAAACAGGGAAAAATTAAAATATCAAGAAAAAAAATGGGCAAAGGGCTTGAATATACACTTCTCCAAAGAGAAAGTGCAAGTGGCCAAAAGCACAGGAAAAATGCTCAACATACTTAGTCATTTAGGAAGTAGAAATCAAAACTACAGTAGGGGGGTTATGATAAAAAATCAGAAAATAACAAGCACTGGGAAACATGTGGAGAAGTGGAAACACTTGTGCATTTCTGGTAGGAGTATAAAGTGGTGCAGTTACTATGGAAAACAGTTTGACAGTTCCTCAAAACCTAAATGTAACATTACCATATGACCTAGCCATTTCACTCCTTAGTATATACCCCCAAGAGTTGAAAACAGAAACTTGAGCACATATTTGTACACCAATGTTCATTGTAGCATTACTCACAACGGCCAAAAGGTGGAAACATTTCAAATGTCTAAACAGACAACTAATGGATTGATAAATAAAATGTGGTATATTGATACAATGGGATATATTCAGGCATAGAAAAGAATGAAGTTCTCATATAGGCTACAATATGAATAGACCTTGAAAAATGTTACCCTAAGTGAAATCAATGAGGCATGTAAAGATGATTATGGTATAATTCCACATAAATGAGATATCAAGACTATGCAAATTCATAGAGACAGAAAGTAGATTAGAGGTTGCCAGGAGCTTGGGGGACCAGAGAATAGGGCTTTACTGCTTGCTGGTTACAGAGTTTCTGTTTGGAGTGACGGAGAAGAATTGGAAACACATACTTGTGATGGTTGCATAATAGTGTGAATGTAATCAATACTACTGAATTGTATACTTAAAATGGTTAAAATCGCAAAAATTATTATATATATTGTACCACAAAAAATTAGAAAAAAATAATGGAATTATTTAGAATGGAATTAATAATGTTGAGTTTAATTTCTTGTTCTCCAGATTAATGTTTCACAGATATGGGTATCACAAGAAATTAGATAATAAACTTTCTCTTTTATGACTATTATGATAGAAAAAATAATGTTCAGTAGACCCTGATATCCAGAGGGAGTGCATTTGAAGATTTTCACGAATCTCCAAATATGAGGCTGCAGAAATGTAGAGTTCCCTGGCTTTCTCCAAAATCACAAATAACAAAATAAGTGTTTTCTTACCCTCAAGTTTAATGGTCATGTTTCATGAAGAAATGGTTTTCAGCATTTAGCAAGTATATATAAGAATGATTAAAAAAAAATATCAGGGTAAGATGTAGATTCTAGGTCTTTAACTGAGTCCCTCACCAGCCCAGTGGTTGTACATAATCCTCACGATGCATGACTCAAATTTGTACTGGAGTGAAACAGGAAATGTCCTGGATGACTGGACCATAAGCTTTATGAGACATGTATGAAGCCACCTTGCATATTCCTGATAATATGGTATGGTCTCTAGAAAATTTGTTGAATGAATAGATGAGTGGGTCACTCTCAGGTAGTTGAAACCACAATCTTAAATCTGCCAGTGCTTATGGTTATTCTGTGCAGTATTACTTTTATTTTTTTATTATTAATAAGATTTTATTTATTTATTTTTAGAGAGAGGGGAAGGGAGGGAGAAAGAGAGGGAGAGAAACATTAATGTGAGAGAGAAGCATTGATCAGTTGCCTCCTATTCATGCCCCTACTGGGAAAAAATCCCAGAAACTAGACATGTGCCCTGACTGGGAATCAAACCAGCAGCCTTTTGCTTTGTGGAATGATCTCCAATCAACTGTGCCACACCAGTCAGGGCAGTATTACTTTTAAGGAATACACTTGAAATTAGGAATGTGTTCTGAGAAATGGAATTTTTGATCTACTCTAATGGGACGTCCTGTTTCTCATGCTAAATGGAACTGCAGATTCTTGATTTTCTCATCCCATGTTCAGGGTGAAGGAAGACTGAGCTGCAAGGAGATTATTTCTGCCTCCTCAAGACTGATGCCTCGCCCTTTGGCTGGACAAGTGCTCTGCCCTGTCCACAATTGCCATTACTCACCAGTGCTCTGCCCTGCCCACAATTGCCATTTCTCCCCAATGTGTTGGGCAACCAGAGTGCCCCACTGAGACCACTCTGATGATAACATGCCCTCTTCCTCTGGCACCTGACTCTGCAACCAAACTCACTTCTCCATGTCCACAAGGACCTGATAAAAGAAACTTGTCCATATACTTGGAGCTTTTTTTTGTAAAGTCCTCTAGATATCATTAATTATGTCATAATCAGTTTGCAACACTTTCAGTATGTCCTGGTGACTGGTGGTGCTATTGGCTGTTCTTTATGTCCTTTCTGACTGGTTTGTTCTGGTGGGCCCCATGTCCGCCCCTTAGGACCAGACTGAGGACTTCCCTTTGTAGCTCAGACTAGACCAGCATAAATAGGCAGAATCTGTCAGAATCACTCATAACCTTGCTCTGGTTAAGGCTATGTGGATATAATAATAGTGAACAACAGTCAGGTTCTCTGCTCTAGTAGCTATCATTGTGTAACTGCTATACAGGGACAGCAAGTGCTGTGGAGATGTGAAGCACTTAACAGGTGTCTCTCTCACAGTAAGCATCATCATCACCATTAGGAAGGAGCAAAGCATTGTTTTTCTTTTTTAATTGGGAGGTGGGAGGAAAAGCCTTTGTCGGCCATTCTTCAATTCTTTATGCATCAGATTACTCCATCCCCTGAGATTCAGAAGACCTGGGGTGTTCTGAGAGTTTGTATTTCGTACAAGTTTGTGGATAATACTGTTGTTGCTGCAACATTAAAGGGACCACAGTTTGAGAACCAATAGCCTAGAGCACTAGAGAGCATGAAGGAGTGTGGGACTTTGGAAGCAGCAAAAGAAGGAGGTACAAGGAGAAGAGAAGAATGCACAAGGAACAATTGTATACCTCACAAGTTTGCTTGAACAGTCCCAGATCCAGAGAAAACAGAATTTCCCGTGTTTTATGCTAATCACTCACTGATGAGGCTACATTTTTCTTGAAGAACGGTGTTCTTTGTTTTGTTTTTTTGTTTTTGTTTTTTAAAGCTTTTCTGAAGTCTTTGTTGTTATAAAAGAAATTTACTCAATAACTAATACTTTATTGTTCTAAGAGTAGACATGAATCTTTCAGGGTAAAGTCATGAGGAAAAGGAAACTCAGAGCACAAAAGTATTGATTTTGATTCAGAAAGATTAGATTCTTGATTTTAGGCAGACGTACTTAGTTTGGATGAATTTGTCTTAGCCACAGAATTTAAAGCTGCCTAGCTACCACCAGCCTACTAGGACTGAGGATAAAAAAACAGTGACTGTTGAGTGAGGTCTCACTCCATTCCATCCAGCCAACACTACCACCATGGCCAGTCCACAGGTGGCACTTTCTCTTGCACCCTGCCATCTTATGAAGAACTGCCTTCCCAAGTCCCAGAAATCAAATCCATTCTCTGCACTTTGAAATGATGTGTAGTTCATTGAAACCTGGAAATGTGACAGCCCTGGTCTTTGTTTTCACTCAGGCAAGTGAAGGGGATGACCAGCCAGCTCGGCAGATAAAAGAAGTCATTTAGATTTCAGTTTCAGATAAAAGATTTGAGGTTCATGAAATGTTCCAGGAGCACAACAATGTAGCTTATGTTCTGTGCTGTGAAACACATTAGAATATGAACAAAGGAGCAGCACTGTGGAGTCTGCAGGATCACAACCTGGCCAAGGCTGCAAGCCAAGTCTAGGCTTTGGGTTTCATTCTTCAAGCTAGTGAAAAAATCTACCTCATAGGTTCCTTGGTCCTGTTTATTCTACTACCCTCATCCTCTCTGTCTTTTTACCTTAACTTGCTCCTGCTGGCCTTAATGTTGCCAGGAGGGTTATCGACAAACAGTTTAAAATCAAGTACAGTGAAATAATTTTATTTATGATTGATACAGGTCTCTGATTAATTCACTACAAAATTTTTTACCTCATGAATAATGTTGCTCCACAAATATATTACATCTCTGTTTTCAATGAATCAAGAAAGTCAGGTATCATAGTTCACAGTAGGCGTTTATGAACAAGTATCCATCTCTTCTTTGGTAATATGTAAAGAAGACTTTGTAGCCAGGTGTATGTTTGTCTATCTTTTACAAACTTTCAAAGATAGTGTTAATTTTTAATTTACTCATAATCTCAGTATGTCATTATTATTATCTGAACAACCTTTCTTTGTAGAAGTCAACATTAAACTTCTCATCTGAAATGAAAATATTTCATAGGAATACAGTGAATTCCCATACCTCGCCATCTCCTCCAGCACCTAAGATGGGTTGAAACACTTAAAGGAAGCCTACATCAAGATGGCAGAGGAATAAGTGGAAGCTAAACTAACTTATCCCCAGGACCAACTGGAATTGCAACTAAATTGTAGAGGAGTCATCCAGAATAACCAACTGAACACTAGCTGAGGCTCTGAGGCAAGAACTGAAGGAACAGCCTCTGGATCCCTGTGCTGAGTCATTCTCTATATGGCAGAAGACATCTTTCTCAGGCAGAGCACTCCTCTCTAAGTTGCATCAGACTGAGGGAAAGCAGTAGCCATGCCCACAGGAATTACTCTGCCCCAACCTGTGGTGCTTAAGTCTGGCTACTCATTACATTTGGAGTCTATATTATTGATTAGTTTAAAAACTAAGGCAGAAAATACAAAGAAGCAGCCAAAATGGAAAGAAAAATAAACGGACCCCAAATGAAAGAACAAGAGAATTCTCCAGAAGAACTAGATGAAATAGAGGTGAGGAATTGATCAGATAGAGAATTTAGAGTAATAATTATAAGGATACTCAAGAGCATAAAAAAGATACAGAAACAATAAAAAAGGATGAGTCAGAAATGAAGAATACAATATGAAAAAGACATAGAAACCATAAAATGACTAGCCAAAAATAAACAATGCAATGGTGAAATAAATGATATGCTGGAAGAAATAAACAGTAGGTTAGATGAAGCATAGGATTGAATCAGTGATTTGGAAGACAAAGTAGGAAAAAAGATACCTAGGTAGAGCAGCAAAAAGAAAAAAGAATTTTAAAAAATGGAGAGAGCTTAAGAAACATTTTGGATAACATGAAGTGTAACAACATCCTCATCATGGCATTACCAGAGAGAGAAGAGAGTGAGCAAGGGATCGATACTCTGTTTGAAGAAATAAAGATGGAAAACTTTCCTCATCTGGTAAAGGAAAAAATTGTACAAGTCCAGGAAGCTCAGAGAGTCCCAAACAAGATGGATCCAAAGAGGCCTACACTGAGACACATCATTATTAAAATGAGAAAGCTTAAAGATAAGGAGAGAATGCTAAAAGCTGCAACAGAAAAGCAGGTAGTTACATACAAGGGATCACCAATTTACTCTCATCTGATTTCTCAATGAAACATTTCAGGTCAGAAGGGAGTGGCATGAAATAATCAAGGTGATGAAAAGCAAGGGCCTACAACCAAGGCTACTTGCCTTAGCAAGGATATAATTTAAAATAGAAGGAGAAATAAGGAACTTCCCAGACAAGAAAAAGGTAAAGGACTTTGTTAACACCAAACCAGTACTGCAACAAGTATTAAAGGACTTGCTTAAAGAAGGAAAAGGATAAGAAAAAGAAAAAATAAAACAGAGGACAATAATCTAAAAATAAAATGGCACTAAATACATATCTATCAATAATCACCTTAAATGTAAATGACTTAAATGCTCCAACCGAAAGACAGAGGGTAGCTGAATGGATAAGAAAACAAGAACCATATGTATGCTGCCTCCAAGAGACCCATCTCAGATCAAAAGATAAACACAGACTAAAAGTAAAGTGTTGGAAAAAAGATATTTCATGCAATGGAAAAGGGAAAAAAAGCTAGGGTAGCAGCACTTATATCTGACAAAATATACTTTTAAACCAAGGCTATAGTAAGAGACAAAGAAGAACACTACATGATAAAGGGAGAAATCCAATAAGAGGATATAACGCTTGTAAATATTTATGCACTCAACATGGGAGCACCTAAATATGTAAAGTAAGTCTTGAAGCACATAAAGGGAATGATTAACAGAAATACAGCCATAGTTGGGGATTTATTTCCCCATTTACTTCAATGGATAGATCTTCCAGACAGGAAATCAACAAGGAAACAGTGGCCTTAAACAACATGCTAGATCAAATGGATTTTATTGATATCTTCAGAGCATTTCATCCCAAAGTAGCAGAATATACATACTTTTCAAGTGCACATGAAATGTTTTCTAGGATAGACCACATATTAAGATACAAAACAAATCTCAATAAATTTAAGAAGAATGAAATCATATCAAGCATCTTCTCTGACCACAATGCTATGAAACTAGAGAGCAATCACAGAAGAAAGCTGAAAAATATACAAAGACGTGAAAGCTAAAAAACATGTTATTAAACAATGAATGGGTCAACAAAGAGATCAAGGAGGAAATCAAAAGATACCTGGAAATAGAAGAAAATGAAAACACAACAACCAAAAATCTGTGCGACACTGGGAGAACACTCCTAAAAGGATAATTCATAGCGTTACAGACCAATCTGAAGAAATAAGAAAAGCTCAAATAAATAATCTTACTTTACACCTAAAGGAACTTGGAAAACAACAACAAACAACACACAAAGTGATTAGAAGGAACAAAATAATAACAATCAAAACAAATAAAACAATCTAAAAAATGATACAAAAGATCCATGAATCCAAGAGCTTCTTCTTTGAAAAGAAGCAAGATTGACAAACCTTTATCCAGGTTCATCAAGAAAAAAGGAGAAAGCACCCAAATAAATAAAATCAGAAATAAAAGAGGAAAAATAACAACTGACACAAAGAAGTACAAAGGATTGTAAAAAAATTATAAACACCTATATGTCAACAAACTGGACAACCTAATAAAAGGGATAAATTTTTAGAAACATACAATCTTCCGAAACTAAATAAGGAAGAATATGAGAATCCGAATAGACAGGTTACACCTAGTAAAATTGAAGCTGTAATAAAATAAAAAACAAAAAAAACCTCCCGAAGAACGAAGCCCTGGACCCAGTGACTTCATGGGTGAATTGTACCAAACATTCCAAGAACTAACACCTCCCTTCTCAAACTATTTCATAAAATTCAGGAGGAGGGAAGGTTCCCAAACTCATTTTATGAGGCCAACATTATCCTAAATTCAAAACCACATAAAGACACTACAAAGAAAGAAAGTTATAAGCCAATATCCTTGATGAACATAGATGCTGAAATCCTCAACAAAATATTAGCAAACCCAATACAGCAATTTATCAAAAGGATCATACACCATGATCAAGAGGGATTTATTCTGGGAATTCAAGGACAGTACAACATTTGCAAATCAACAAATGTGATTCACCACATAGACAAAATGAAGGCTACAAACTATATGATCATATCAATAGATGCAGGAAAAGCTTTTGCTAAAATTCAGCACTGATTTATTATCAAAACTCTAAGCAAAGTGGGATTAGAAGGAACATACTTAAACATAATGAAGACTGTATATGACACACCCACTCCCAGCATCATACTCAACAGGCAAAAGCTATGTTCAATCCCTTTGAGACCTGGAACAAAACAGGGATGTCTACATTCACCTCTCTTATCCAACATAGTTCTGGAAGTCCTAGCTACAGCACTCACCAAAGAAGATGATATTAAAGGCATCCAAGTTGGAAAGAAAGAAATAAAATTGACTTTACTTACAGATGACATGATATTGTACATAGAGAACCCCAAAGATTCCACCAAGAAACTACTAGAACTGATAAATGAATTCAGCAAAGTTGCAGGATATAAAATTAATATTCACAAATCAGTTGCCTTTTTATATGTCAATAATGAACTAACAGAAAAGAAAATTAAAAAATCAGTCCCATTCACAAGTGCTTCGTAAAGAATAAAATGCCTAGGAATAAACCTAACCAAGGATGTAAAAGATTTATACTCAGAAAATTATAAGACATTGAAGAAAGAAATTGAAGAAGATACAAATAAGTGGAAACACATACTGTGTTCATGGATAGGAAGAACTGACATCATTAAAATGTCCATACTACCAAAGCAATCTATAGATTTAATGCAGTTCCTATCAAGATTCCAATGATGTATTTCACAGAACTAGGACAAATATTTCAAAAATTTATATGGAATCATGAAAGGCCTCACATAGCAACAGAGATCCTGAGAAAGAAGAACAAAGTTGGAGGAATCACACTACCTAATATCAAACAATATTATAAAGCAATAGCAACCCAAACAGCATGGTACTGGTTTAAAAACAGACACATAGATCAATGGAACAAAATAGAGAGTCCAGAAATAAACCCACATCTTTATAGTCAATTAATATTTGACAGAGGAAGCAAGCACATACTATGGACAAAGATAGTTTATTCAATAAATGTTGTAAGGAGAATTGGACAGATGTGTGCAGAAAAATGAAACTAGACCACCTTCTTATGCCACACAGAAGAATAAATTCAAAATGGATCAAAGACTTAAATGTTAACCCCCAAACCATAAAATTGTAGAAGAAAGCATAGGCAGGAAAATTTTGGACATTGCTTGTAGCAATATTTTATTGGATGTATCTCCCAAGTCAAGGAAAACAAATGAAAAAATCAATAAATTGGACTATATCAAACTAAAAAGTTTTTGTAAATCAAGCAAAGGAAACAATCAACAAGATAAAAGACAACCCACAGAATGGGAGAACATATTAACTGATGCATCAGATAAGGGGTTGCTATCCAAAATATGTAAAGAACTTATAAAACTCAACATAAAAAATACAAACAACCCTGAACAGACACGTCTCCAAAGAGGACATATAGATGGCCAATAGACATATGAAAAGATGCTAAGCATTACTAATCATCATAGAAATGCAAATTAAAACCAAAATGTGACATCATCTCACATCTGTCAGAATAGTTATCATCAGTAAATCAACAAATGACAAGTGCTGGTAAGGATGTGGAGAAAGGGGAAACCATTTTTCACTGTTGGTGAGAATGCAGAGTGGTACAACCACTGTGCAAAGTAGAGGGAAGATACCTCAAAAAATTAAAAATAGATCTACCTTTTGACCCAGCAATCCCACTTCTGGGAACATGTCCAAAGGAGCCCAAAACACTAATTTGAAAGAACATAATCATCCCTATGTTCATTGCATCATTAATTAAAATTGCCAAGTTATGTAAGCAGCCAAAGTGTCCCTCAATACATGAGTGGATAAAACAACCATGGGACATTTACACAGTGAAATGCTACCCAGCCATAAAAAAAGAAGAAAATTTTGCCCTTTGTGACAGTATGTATGGACCTGGAAAACATTATGCAAAGTGAAATAAGCCAGAGAAAGACAAACACCATATGATTTCACTCATATGTGGAATCTATTGAGCAAACTGAACAAGGAAAATGGAGATAGACTCATAGATGGAGAACAGGATGACAGTTAATGGGTGGGGTAGAATAGGAGGTGGGGGGGGATTGAGCAAAAAGGAAAAAGGACTCATAGACATGGACAGCAGTGTGGGGATTGCTGGGGAGAGGGGATATAAAGGGACTAACTGGTAATGGAAAAAAATACAATAATGATTAAATTAAAAAAAAACACTTGAAGGAAGAATATAGTTCACAGGAAAAGTAAACCTAATTATAGTCTAACGATGCCAGGTGAATTGTTTTTGCTTTAGAATGGAAACATTAAAATCTGTCTTCATTTTATCAGACTACAATCCTAGTCAGGAAGAGGAGAATACACTGCCTGGATGCTTTCTGCCATCTCTAGCTTCTCTATTTTTTTGTTGTAAGTTCTTGTCCAGACTTGAGGTATTTCTGAATAAATGCAATATGTAAGCCAGACAAATTCAAACATTTGGTGGGTCTTGGACTTCTGAGGTCAGGCTGGATATGTCTGGCTCAAGGTGGCAATTATAGATTATTCAGACTGATCTAGGAAAATGCATAACCCAAGGATTCAGTCAATGGGGTTGGTTCAGGATTCCCCTTGGAGTCAAGTCACTGGCAAGAGTATTGGTCCTGTTTGGTTTGGAGTTAAGTTGGTTCATGGAACAGAAACAAATGCCATGGGGATCTGACTTACCCTGGTTCTGGTATGGCTCCTCCTCATTTCTAGAAATTACCCAAGGAAGGTTTAGATCAATGAAATGCTGAGTTGACTCCATAGGAAATAGAACAGACTGATGATAGATTTTAACTAGACTTATTGTAATGATCATTTTGCAATATATATATAGTCCCCACAAAGTACTTGGCTTTTTAGGAGACTGAAGTTACAGTAGTGAATACTTTCATAATTTGGTGGAATTTTTCTGAGGTAAAGAATAAAAAAGGAACACCAGAAGTAAGAAACACTGATTGTGACCTGCCTTTCTCCAAGAGGGAAACTTCTTGTGCTTCTTTTTGCCTTCCAGCAACATAGCTATGGTGTTAGATTTCCTCTCCTCAGTCTGAGTGAAGTTGAGGCCCTGACCTTCCCAGGAAGAGGTGTTTGTTCATGGAACTCACGACCAGAAGAACAAGCTGAAAGAGAAGTTCACTTGGCTGGAAAATACAAGCTTGCCTGAGAAATTAGCTGGCTGCAATTCCTCCAAACCCATCCATCAACATTTATAACCAACAAAGGAAGCAGAAACAATAGCACTTCTAGAAAATAACACCCCAAAAGTTTTCATTTTGTGAACTACTTGTATTTCCCTTCAGTAGCTGCTGAAGGCTGAGAGTTGGGATAAAGCCTGACTCTGTGTAGGTATAGTGGCTTGGAGTAGATCTTTGGTTATAAGTGGAAGGCTTTGGAAGACAGGGTGGACTCAAGTTACAGGATTTTTTAAAAGAGGACAATAGGCATTTTCTGGTCCAATGAACTTTTCTTTTTTTACATTTTTTAAAATGCATTTTTTATTGTTGTTCAAGCA
>PVJI01011884.1:0-54078 GCA_004026765.1 Micronycteris hirsuta | reverse complement strand
AAAGAGGAACACACCAAGGCACATCATAATAACATTACCCAAGACCAAGAATAAGGAAAGAAACTTACAAGCAGGAAGAGAAAAGGAGACAGTTACCTACAAAGGAATCCCCAGAAGACTGTCAGCGGATTTCTCAAAGGAGACCTTCCAAACAAGAAGGGGCTAGAGAGAAGTATTTCAAATCATGAAAAGCAAGGACCTACAACCAAGGATACTTTATCCAGCAAAACTTTCATTTAGAATGGAAAGGCAGATAAAGTGCTTCTCAGATAAGGTCAAGTTCAAGGAGTACATCATCACGCAACTTTTACTATATGAAATGTTAAGGGGTTTTATATAAGGACTCATGAGAGAAGGCACTGAGGCCAGATCAGCTACCGGGGAATTCAGATCAGTCACAGCCAAGACGCTTGTGAGGTAAGCAAGCAAAATATAACCAGAGAAACAAAATATAACCAGAGACATTGAAATTTAGAACAATCTGGCAGTAACCAGAGGGGAGGGGGAAGGGGAGAAGGGGGACAAGGGTATTCAGGAACTGCTAGAAAGGACACATGGACAAAACCAAGGGGGAGGGTGGAAGCAAGGGAGGGAGGTGGGTTTGCCTGGGGTTGGGGATGGGGGGTAAATGCAGACAACTGTAATTGAACAACAATAAAATAAATTTTAAAAAAGCCTATTTACTAACTTTTGAAAATAAGAAATTTCATACTTTACCATAAGTATATAGATTGGGAAGTTCCAGTAAAAGATTATGGAATAAAATTTGATAAGCTGATATTAATTTTGACATGTAAATAAATTTTAATTATCAGTTTATTATGCCTTCTTTAAGAACATAATATATATGTATATATATGTATGTGTATAGAATATATATGTGTGTGTATGTGTGTGTCTATATGGAGAGAGAGAGAATGAATTTAAGAAACTCACTCACGTGACTGGGGAGGCTCGATGAATCTGAGGGAGTGGGCCGGCCGGCTGGAGACCCAGGGTAGAGTTTCCGTTCAAGTCCACAGGCCGTGTTCTGGCAGAATACCTTCTCCCTCCGAGGAGGTCAGCCGTTGTCCTAGGAAGGCCTTCAGCTGACTGAAAGAGGCCCACCCACATTATGGAGGGTAATCTGCTTTATTAAACGTCCACTAATTTAAACGTTAATCTTGTCCAAAACACCCTCCAGAAGTACCCTGAGTAACGTTTGACCAAATACCGGGCCACTGTGGCCCAGCCAAGCTGACACATAAAATTAACCACCACGATGGACAAATTGCTCGGTGTGCGAGTCGTGGGCCCCTGGATTTGCCCTGGGGGATGTCGGGCAGGGGAGAAGGGGCGGGGCCTGTCCACCAGAGGCTTTCCAACTTTAGCTTCTACGTTGTGCCGCGTTGTGTCACACACACGCCCAAGCATACAGAACTGAAACAAAGTCTGCTTTTCATCTTCTTTTCTCTCCCTTTCCATTCCATTGTATCACACCCTACAGCATTCCATTCCATTCCATTCCATCCCATTCTTTATTTAGTTTCTGAAAATGTTCATCATTATGCACTAATTGGATTTATTTGCCACTAATGGGTCAAAAAACTGCAATTTACAAACAATACACATACAATTTACTTGTGTGCACACACACGTGTGTGGTCGATCAGGGAAGAGGCTCACTGGACAGGGAACAGGGAGCACACTGCAGGTCTTGGAGTGACCTGTGAACCAAGGGAACAAGGTAACAGTGGTGGCTCCAGAAGCCCCCCCCCCTCCCCCCCCGCCCGCACACCTCCTTGGGGACAGCTCCCGTCTGTCACTGGGCACGGGTCATCTGCCTGGATATGGATCTCCGGGGGCAGGGAGGCCTTCTGATGCCTGCGTTACAAGAGCTATTCTCCCTGCCTTTAAATTTCTGTAATACCTTAGCAGTTCTGGTGGTGCTTGTCCATGTATATTTTATACTATAGAACTGTGTATTTATCTACACTAATAGGCTGTAGCCTACTTTTTGGTCAGAGATTATGTCTTAGGTATAATTTTTATGGCCCATCCCAACGAATGTAAGACCTACCCAGTGTAATAACAGAAATATGTGCTTTTCCTTATTTTATGTATGTAAAGATTGTTACTAGTAACCATAATAACATTGGACTTGTTAGGAGAGGCTGAATAAATACACTTGGTGAAATTTCCTAACCGTTCCCCCCATGTTTTACACGTATCAAATAAATATTTGAGTGCTCACCTCAGATACATGATATGCTTCCATATGTTACAAAGAACAACGTCAATGCCCCGGTAGCTGTGGATTCATGGGGAACATGTTATAAAGCAGTGGGTCCAAACCAGCAATGGAAGTGGAAGTAGGGTCCACAGACCCTTGTTCAGCAGTGGACCACGCTGGCCATGTTGATGTAAGTCCAGGGGCTCTGAAAACCACCGACACCATCACCTGGTCCACGGTGACGTCCAGGAGTCCAGGAGTCTGCGGTGGCGGAATGTCTACCTTGAGATGCTGGAACTGACCTGAATCATTGGTAGAGTCGGGAAGCTCTCAGGAAGCCAGACATCAGAGAGGCTCATTACACAGACATACTGTGCACTCCTCTCCAAAGTGTGGGGTTACAATACGTGTGTGAACACTGCAGCTTTCCTAAGAGAAAGGGGGGCATTGTGATGGTTGTACACATACTTAAGCAATTCTGGGGTCCTTCTGAGCGAACCTGTTTTAAGCATACCTGCTGATGTCATCATGGCCTCATAAAACTGTGCTTCTCTCTCTCACACACACACATACAACACAGTGAAACTATAAAAGAAAAAGATCATGTAAAATTTGTTTCTGTACAAAGAAAATGTAATTTATTTCAGAAATAGACAATCACTCAAGTGTATGGCCTGTGTAGGTGTTCATTGGTGAATTTAGACTAAACAGGAAGTGATGTAAATTATACTTATTACACTGCTGGGAGAGAAATATATTAAATCCAGACAGTGCTCAGACAAAGCACAAGGAACTCATTGTGTTGAAGAAAACCATGCAACTTTGGTGGGAAGACAATGCACTATATGGTATGAAAATCATCAGTGGCCATTTGGGACTAAAATAATTTTTTAGGGAGTATAATTTTGTTCTAGCACTGAAATATTTTTTCTGTTTGATAAAGCCCCAAGGTATTCTAATCTTAAACACATTGCTGTTTCTGTGCTTTCAACTATTTCATGCTGTTGTTTTGGAGTCATTACATTGAAGAGAATGAGAAACAATGAAGCCATCAGTAGTTAGATTAGAAATCACAGCTCCAGCAAAATGTCCCGAGTTAAGGTGAGGATTGAGGAAGTTACCGAATCACCCAGCACCCACAGAATTCCACCTATTATTGAAGTACTCAGGAATCAACTGGTAGAAGAAATATTGACAAGTACTTACCTTGAGAGTAAGACAGTGTTGTAACCTATCCCATGAGACGGTCTCATTAGTCTGTCCTTATGACAAAACCTCTTGTGGTGAATTGAAAAAACAAACAAACAAACGAACAAACAAAACAAAGCTGGAGAGCTGGTTTGGCTGCATGCATGGCCTAAAGAGAACTGTCAGAAAATCGGGCCAAAGACATACATCTGACACCCACTGCACCATTTCGTTACAAAGCCATACCCAAAGTGAAGTCATCGACTGAATTAGGTTCAGCCCTACGAGTTACTACCATGCTTCACCGGAGTGCAGAACAAGAGAGACTTTAATAATTTATTGGCCTCTACCTTCACGGGATATTTCTAAAATGGCATAACTAAGCCCTGGCTGGTGTAGCTCAGTGGATTGAGTGCGGGCTGGGAACCAAAGGGTCCCGGTTTGATTCCCAGTCAGGGCACATGCCTGGGTTGTGGGCCAGGTCCCCAGTGAGGGCCATGTGAGGAGCAACCATACATTGCTGTTTCTCTCCCTCTCTGTCTCCCTCCCTTCCCCTCTCTCTAAAAATAAATAAAATATTAAAAAAATAAAATAAAAAAAATAAAATGGCATAACTAGAGTCTTCACAAATAATTTAGTAAAAATGTACTGATGGTTTATTGTCTTCATTTTCAAACACTCTTGTAATCTTTTAGTGAACGATTTCCTTGATCCAGTTGGCACTGTGATAGCCACAAAGGGAAGCTCTCACTAGGAGAGAGAAATCACTCTCCAGGGTCCTTTTCCCAGAGCTCCTGGAAGTCACAGCCACAGGGCACCGACCCTCCCGAGCGAGGGGGGAGCAGTGTGCTTGATGGGGTGGAGCGTGGGGCGCAGCCCCCGCCACTCGCCCCACACGGTGTCCTCAAGTGGAACAGAACGAGTTCACAGGACGCAACGTTCATTGGATTTGACCAGTGATAGAGTGAGTCAAAATTAATTTCAGTCTCTGATGTTTAGGAGTTATTAAACTACACTATGGTTTGCTGGGTACGAAATGAAGGGTGGTACTTTGGTCTATTTGTATTTACTTGTACATACAAAGGTGTTTGTTGGAAATCTGTATGATACTTGTTGCTATGAACTCGCTCTTGCACCTTGACCCCTGCTCCCCTCCTCCATCCTTTTCCCACCATTTAATCCACAGCCTTTTAGTGGTTGAGACACGGACCCTTGAACCAGACTGACAAGGAAAGTTGCCTAAACTCAGTGCCTCACGCTTTCCTCTGCAACGTGACTCAAGACTTTTGTAATGAATCATGGGACAAGTGCAATGCTTCCTGGAATCTAGGAAGCACTCAAACATTATTTTAATTATCATTATCATGTATCACCATTCTCTATAATTGTTAGTATTCACTACCACACTCTTCATTAGAATGGATTTTTCTAGCAGATCTTCAGGAGAAGGACAATATATAGGAAGATACTTAAACAGGTTTTTCAAGTGCTACTTTAGCAACTATGTGACATTCTACTAGTTAATGGTCTTATTTTCAAGAGCCTCTAAAATCCAGTTTTCCTTAAAATTTAGAAATCATCTAGCCTTGGCATGTGCTTGATGGGTCCTTCTACATTCAAATGACAATACAACATCTGAAAAAAATTGTAATTCACAGAGATTCAATTTTAGTGCATGGAAGATGTATTTTTTATATCTCTTCATATTTTGGACCTCTTTTTACTTTTACATTCATGAAAATATTGACTTACGAATCCCTCTTTGGGTGCTGGCTGTTAGGAAATAAAAACCCAGTTCATTTTTAAATATAGAGTCTGGTTCTGTGTTTTAAATTACTACACAGAAATGGTAAAACTTTTCATAACAAAGGTTTAATTAGGATGGTTAATAACTATGATTTCCAAAGTGTCTGAGTCAGCCTTAGTAATAATTAGGGAGTTTTGTTCCATACAAAATGCTTTATTTAACCTTCATGCCTTCATTCAGATAATTATACAAATGCATACAGTTAAACGTTTAAACTCTATTCAGTTCACAGCTCAATTCATAGGGAAGTTGAATACAGAAAAGCAATGCACCAACAGAATATGTCTGAGACACCATTAAAAACGATAACACTTGTTCATTTAAATCTCTGAGAATAGACTGGAATAATCATCCTCTGAGAGAATCTCATTAGGAGGGTCTCCCTTTACATTATCATAGGGCAAAAAAAAAAAAAAATCACCATTTTACAGTAAAAGGAAAAAAGCTCTGAGTATATTTACAATACATACACTATACATAAATACAAGAACAACACTTACATAATATTAATAAACTTATAATAGGGTTTGCCTACACACTACAGAGTATATAAATGCAGAGGAAACTATTGGGAAATTAGATCTTTAGATAAGCTGGAGAAATAAATTCATTTGTAATGAAAACTCTGAACAGAAAACCAAACGAAGATCTAAGAAACGAACACGCTTGCTTGCCAGCATCACTGGGGGGTTTTGCTGTTTAATGTGTAGGCCTCCTCCGGGCACTGAGCTCTCTGGGGCCGGAGACCCCAGAGTCTTTTGTAAAATTCCATCCGCCAAGTGAATCAGATGCAGCGCATCTATTCAGTTTGCTGTTCGGGGGATTCAGGCCTGGAAGAACTGTTTTGTAACCTAAAGGATGTTTTTGCATTTTTACACAGATAGATCTTGTAATCCAATCACCATGTATAATGAGCTAAGTGTTAAGGAAAAGGAAAAAGATGCCTGCTTGATTTGGCCCAAGATGTTTTTCTTTATTCCCACATATTTTTTTTTCAAATGCGACTGATTTTTTCAAAAGAATATGACATTGGAGTTAACTCCCCCCCACCCCCCTACACACACACCGAAAGCAACGTCTAGACTACTACTAATTATAACTAAGTCATTTTAAGTGGCAGGTGGGTATCTTAAAGGTGGTCTGCTCTCAGCGTTTCACAACACAGAAAGTTCTGAGTACATTCTTCTATGGACAAACACGAATTTGCTGGTTTCTCCTGTTTGAAAAATGAACGTGTTATGATGCACATAATTGCACTAATGATGCAGGATGACATAAGACATGAGACGATGTTTTCAAGCTGGTTTTGTGAGTAGCTCTCTCACTTCCACAGAGGTGGTGTGCCATGTGATGCAATGTGTCCCACAGACGTGAACAAAACAAGACAGCCACCACTCCGTGGGGGGATGGTGATTTCTAAAAATGAATTTTAAACACAACAAATTGTGGACAGACAAGTTGATAGGAAAGAGCCTTGAATATAGGCACCAGTGCCCCAGTTCAACAATACCCATCCAATGTAATAAAGTTTGAGGAACGAAATATATACTATAGCCTGGATGTAATTACAAAACTCTGCTCTGGGAAAACTAAAAGCACAAGTAGGCCAAAAGCATTTTCTATATAATGTTTTGTACTGCATCTTTGGAGCATGAAATTAGCAGAAAGGAAAGATGTTGGTAGGTCTTTAAAATATCTGACTTTGAGACTACTTGGGCACTTTTACTAGAAGTTGACCCAAATACTACTATTCTTCTATTCACCCTCATTTCTCAACAACAACAACAAAAATCCATCTCTCTAAAAGTCTCGGTAAGTCTGCTTTGGGAAAAGCAAGATATAATAATTCACACAGACTAAGTGATTCTTGCTTTACACAAAGAGCAGACTCTCTTGTCCCAAACATTTAAAATGTCTAGAGATGAAGTCTAGAATGAAAAATGTACTGATGTGACTATTTCCACTATTTGTCTCTTGTCATCTCACTGAAAGTTGTGGTTTGTTGTTGAGAAATCATTGCTTGTGAAACCCAACTAACTGAGAAGAGAGCCCCTTTCCGAAGTGGGCTGCGTACACAGAACACTTGCATTCAGCACGGAAGGGAATCTGTTTATGCGAGCTTTATCTCTTCCCTCCGCCAAGTAACAGGGAGAAAGATCGTAAGTCAGGAGACCCATTTTCAGAAAAAGAAACACCACGAGAAACGACATTCCCCTAATGTTTTCTAGGTCCATTAGTACCTCTATGAATCAATACTGTCAGAGACCTCGTTCTCCATGGAAAAGGAGGGGGCCATTTCATTTCTCTAATGTTGGACAGCTTCTCACAAAAATTCAATTAAACTCACAAGACTATAAACAAATTATTTATAAGATTATTTAAAACATTCCAAGGCGGTGCTGTTAGGTGGGAAATCGGAAAAGGACTGATCTGTTCTCTCTCCTTGCTCATTGCCTGAGTGTTGGTGATGGCCGCCCTGTGAATGGCCGCCAAGAATGGGCTCTGTCATTAGCAACCAGCTCCGCGGAGGTCCAAGTTTCAAATGGACCTGCAGCAGAGTCTAGCAGGGCTACATCGGTGGAAAGGCTTTCAAGATACCTAAAGCAATGCACAGAATCATAAAAACCCACTCTGTCTACAATGCTATGAAGTAGGGAAGAATTGTGATGATTCGGATCTTCAGGCCAAACATTTAGGATAGTGGTACGAGGACAGTGACAAGTTCAGGGAGACACCTGCTTATTGCAAGTCCCTTGTTGTGACCCTTCATGTGTGAGTTTTGAGGAGAAGACAGGTTTCAAATACTCTGTACCACTGTCCAATCACGTGCTATGTCAGGTCCCTGTATCTCACTTGGGAAATGTGATGACTATGCACCCACGCTAAAAACTACGTGAGAGAGAGCCATGGAAAGCTGGCTGCTGGGAGCACATGTGCAGCGTGAGGGGAACACAGGCCACAGAGGAAGCCGCAGGCAGCTTCGTGCCCCCACTCCACGGCTTGCTATCTCTCTGATGCAGGACAACTCAGCCCCCCTCTCGGGGCCTCAGGCATAGAACTGTCGTCCACGTGAGAGGTCACGTGTCTAAAAATTACCCAGCACAGTGCTTGGCACATCATGAGCATTTGATACCAGCCAGTATTTAACAGCTTGCTAAGATTTTGACCTTTCGGGTGCCTTCAGTACTTCCCAACAACTCCCAGCCGGGAGACTTGACTTCAGTGAGGTTAAGGAACCCAGCAGCTTTCCTTTGACCCTCAATCGGTTCTTTCACACCCCGTCCCGGCTCATGTCCTTCTCCTTCTCCTTCTTTCTGAAACCTGGGGGAGGGAATGGCAGATGGCTTTCTAGGCCTGTGGTCTGGTTCTAGAGAACGCTGTCCACCCTGGTTGTCCCCACTGTCTAAAGCCCGAGTGTTTAATTACCATTATTCTCTCTAAATTGCTCTGACCAAATGTTTGGCTCTGAAGAAGTGTAATTTCGCCGAGAGCCCTCAGTAGCTTGTTTGGGTGGGTCTGTGCTGAGATGGCAGAGCTGGAGAAGTCCCAGGGCTCTTGTCTATCCACAAAATCCCGTTGTGCATTCCTATTCACGACTCCACTTTCAGCAGTAAATGATTATAGGAAAAAGTGGTCAGGTTCTAAATGTATATCTGGAAATTTCCAGGACTAACTGCAAACTTTGGTGAAAGGTTGGCTTACTAAATGTCAGTTACGCTCCTCCGGACATTTTAGGGATAAACGGTTGTGTCGATGCTCATTCCAAAACGGCTCCCGGATGAAAACAGAAAGTATCAGGGAAATGGAAACCAAAGATGGATTCATGCATTTGATATTAGTGGGGAAAATAAAGTAAGACAAACAAATGTCTCTAGTGTTTTACTCTAAAGAAATCGGCTTTTGTTAACTAAGCAAAACTTTCTGAGGCCTACTCAGTGCTGCCTAAGTCTGGGGCAAATCACAGTGAAGTTTTTATCTCAAACTTATAACTGCCATATGCCCTAGTGTACATTGAAGATAACTTTAGTATCTGTAAGTTTAAATTAATAAATGCTCGCATACACAAGATGGGGCATACCTGAAAAGACACAAGAGTATTTTTGTGGGTGTGTGAACAGACCCAAGTTACTGTGTGCATATGCATGTGTGTTCCTAAGTGTAGAGGAAAAACCCAGTCTGAAGAGGAATTATTGCTGTGTAACAGTGTAGGGATATCTCATTGGTCATAATGCTCATTGACAGGCACTTTCAGCTTTTCATTCATTTCTGGAAATGGGCATTAGCTTCCTACTATTGCCAGTATAGATTCCTCTGAACACGTGGCCGTATCCATAACACTTAATCTTGTCAACACTTGGCTACTCCTAAAAGTATTCCCCCTGGAATTAAACAAGATAAACACCGTATACTTTTTTTTTGTTTGTTTGTTTCATTTCGTTTTGTTTTTTCATCAAGAACTACTTGGTTGAGGAGGAAGATAACTGAGGATAAAGAACAATTGCTAGATGCTTCTTTTTAGCACAAAATCCTGTGCAGCTGTTTCCCCCTTTTCAGGTAAAGACATTTTGAGTTTGGAATCAGCTGATTGCAACTTAAAATGACAGTGTTGTGTTTTAAACCATCCTGGCTAACTTGAGAGAAGTGGCCACTCCATTCTGCCAGCCCACGATGCGTGTGCTGTGAGAGTGGGACCGCGTTCTCATGGCAACATCGCTAACTGTGTGTGAGACATACAAGGCATATCTGAACAGGTTTTCTTTTTTTATTGTGATGAAAACTAGAAGCTCTTTTCCCCAACATACGTCATCAAACTATTTACAACCTCTGAAAAATTTGTGAGTTTGAAAATATTTTTTCCATTATCACATATGTTACGAATACAGTAAAATAGCTTCATTCTATTTTTTTTAAAGATGCAGTATCCTCAATTTCGCTTTCTTATGAAAATCTGAATTTCTATCGCAATTGCACAGTATTTAGCATATTTAAAGTACCAATGGACATGGGTTGCTAAACAGACATTATAATGAACCTGTGAAAATATAGCATTTAAAATCTTTATGTACACTTCTTAACTATAAAATGCAGGCAAAGTCATATATAGCATTATAAGCTGATTCCGTAATAAGGTAAATAACTTACATTTGTAGACAGCATGGATTATTACAAATTCATTCTTTTAAAAAAAGGTTGTTGTTGATATTCAGGAGCCCCCTGGCTGCTGCATATACAGGTGTGCATACAGATGTGCGTGTACTGGCGGTGCCTGGGACGGTCAGTAGGGGGCAGTGTGGGAATAAGTAGAAATGTAACATGGAAGACACCCCTTACCAAACCTCATTTTTAAACAAAACCAAATCAAAGTGAAAGATTTTTGTAATGAGATGCACTGCCTCAGAAAAACTGAAGGAAGAGGAAGGAAAATTGTAGGATGCATTTACTTCCTAAATCTACAGGCATTAGATTAGTAAAGAGAGAAATCTGAGACTGGATTATGGACTATGAGTATTAAGGCTTCCTGGGCCTATTTATGATTCATAAGAGTTATCTCGTGTTCAGTCCCTTATATGAAGGCTATAACTCAGTATACCATGGGTGCTGGTATTCTTAACACTGCGTAAATCCTGTCAGTCCTTACTGTAAATGCTAAGACACCTTTATAACGACATTATGGCTACATTTCTAAGCAGTCATAACAACATAACAAAGGCGTATTAATACATTTGAAGGCCTCACCTCACCAGATTTATTCAACTGCAGCTTTGGTAAGTATAATAAATAAAGTACAGAATAAGGAATACTGCATCTTTATCCATATACATGTTATCATTCTAATGAGCTGATTTCAAAGTGCAGAATGACACTTAAGTTGAAAACACAAACGGCAATTTGAAGTTAAAAAAAGTTGTATAAAAATGACCACAAGCTTTGCATGAGCTTTTCAAATTTCAACCCTAGAGAACGGCCTTTCTAACCTGGGACTGGCACCGTAAACGCGGCAGCTTTCCGTAAGGTCTTCTCCCCTTGACAACCCTCCTCCTACTTCCCACTTAAACTTTTAAGTGAAATAAGTGCTCTTTATTTCCCCAATGTGGTTCCTGTTACTGTTATTCAACTATTTTTTTTAAATAAATGTCTTACAGTGTTTTGCAGAAGTGATGCCAGGCCGTAGTATGATCTTCACGGTGAAGCCACTAGGAATTTCAGAACACAAGACAAGCTACCAAGCAGGCTTCTCTGAATCCACGCACAACCGACAGGGTGGGGCTGGAGGATGATGGCCAAGTGCGAATTTTTTCCTAATACCTTCAGATCAGGGAATCGATTTAAACCTCAAAGCCTGAACCTTATACCTTTTCAGATAACATTAACCCCCTTCAACTCAAATCTCCACAATGCAAAGAGACAGGCCTACTGTAGCTTCTCAAGCCGTTCTGCCACCTGGGAGGAAGTTCCCAAACATGCCCACGTGTCCCGCTGCAGAGCGACTGAACAGCTTCAACTCTGAAACCAAAGAATGCTTCTAGTCGGGGAACCCAGTCCTCTGGATTCTACCTCTTGGCCATTGCTCACCATCTCCTGTGCTTTTGAAAAAGAGGCTGCAAGGGACAGAAGACGAAACAGAGGCGGCTTTTCTTTGCCTCAGGTGGCAAAGATTTTCTTTTCTCCCACTTAAGAATCCAATTCTTTCTCTCCCAAACTACTTTCCTTTCCACGGGAAAACATCTGTAAAAAACCCAACAAAGAGCATTTGCTGTGTCCCGAGACAAGCCCCCAGTAAGTTTCAGTCTGGCGCCTAGATCAGCAACTCTCATTCGCTCCTTGTGCTTGGGTCCTGCCTTAGGAGTGTGGACAGGTCAAAGGGGGAGCTGGTGTAACACGGACAGGTTTTCTGTCACCTTACTCTCTCAGCCTGGTTTCCGCTTTCTGAGGATGAGGAGCAAAACTCACTTTCCTGAATCTTTCCTATGTTATTAGAGAGGAGCAGCTCACGCAGTTCGGGGCTAAATTTAAATCAAGCTGTCACTCAGGAAGCTCCCACTGCCTGTCGGTTCTACGAATGCTATAAACCATTTCTACCCTGTAACAGTCTCAAGACATCCCTCAGCACAGAACAGGATCGGCCCTTCTTCCGAGCAGACAGCACTGAATCAAGTCTACATTTCACCTGAGCGATTCACCTGCTGCCTGCCAAGGAGGTTCTGGGGCTGGTTGGAGAGGGCTCCGTGGCTGTGCTGGCCACTCTGCTCTGTGCTGCTGACCAGTCACCGGTGCTGGCGTGCGTCAAGAAACCTCTTTTCTCATTCCCAATGGTCACAGGCCATGAGAAGTAGGAGTTACATTCAGTACAGATTAAAAAAAACTTTCCAGTTGGTAAAAAAAATCCCAGCGCTTGGTGGGTAGTAGATTGTGTAGCTAAAGAAGCTATTTATCAATCAAATTGCAGCCCTTGTTGGAGAAAAAATTGCCTGATGAGTTTCTCAGACCTGGCAGAAAATGGAGAGCGCATACTTCTGAAGACAGAATTTGACCTGAAAAATCACTATACTGTTGCTTGAACGATAAAAAAAATTTTTCTTTTAATACTATCCAACACAAATTGTCTTTGTTTCAAGGTTTATAGTTTTTGCTTCATCAGAGTAAGATTATCTGAATTAGAAGATGATTCTAAAAAGGATAATTCTGCAACTGTAAATTATTTCAGAACGTTCAAACACTGAAAAATGAGCTAGTCATATTGTGAGGTTAATTTGTGCGATTCCCCAAATCAAGTGTTTGCAATTAAAGTATATTGCAAAGGTCTATCTATATGCTGGTAACATTTATATCTAAGCTACAAAAAATCTTAACAACAACAATAACTAAAAACCTCACCAAGCCCCTTAGCCACATAAAGCTGAAAAAACAGCTTTTAGTGGGGAAAATAATATGATAATTTTTTCTGAGAGAATGCTTGTTGGTGATGTATTGCTTTGTTTACTGTATAATTTGCTAACTGCCCAAAAGGGTCCTATTTTTCAGGGGTTGATGGGACTGTAATTTCCTCTCACCCTCAGCCCAGGATGAGTGAGTTCAACATCCCTGCAGAGGCCGACGCAGAACCACTGGGTCCTGATACAGTTTAGAAAATGAAATCTGTGTAGAAGAACCTACTGGAGAGTCACTGACCCTCGGCTATCCGAGTGAGGGAACTAGCACCGTGTCAGGCTTTCCTCAGGGCGCACGCCCTCTCCGCTGACTTGGGTCCAAGGAGGGCTGACCCATTAACCCCAGAGTTAATTCCCTGCCCTGCCTCCCTGGCCTTTCTAGTCACCAAATAACCGTTTTCAAACAAGCAAAGGGGAGCATAATCTTTAATTGTGGGAGTCAACCAAGCAGGACAACAAACAGCAGAAAGATTACCTCAGTGCTGCAAATGTAACCAAGACATCTAAAATGTTGGGGTGTTTCTTACAATCCCTTTAGTAAGTATGAAAATTGGTAACGTGAGTCCTCAGTGAAGTTATTGTAGGAAAGTCCTTTTATTCATTATTGCTTTTCTCCTCAAGAGGCGCATTATTTCCATCTCTGCTTTGTCTGATTTTTCATGTTCACTGACTTTGCCTGGGCAGCCCCACCTCTTCTTACCTTGGTGCCAGTGTGTCTAAGGAAGTTTTTTTCCCCCCCTGATTCCTTGTAATCAAACACTAGGGCCAGGAAGAGACGATGCCCAGGTGACAGAACACTGCAATTTGAAGTGGGGCAGTAGTTTTTTTAGACAGGCTCTTCCTATTCAACTACAGAACGGCCCTGTGCCAGTCCGTGCCAGGGCGGGCACCGGGACTCGGCTCCGACCGAAATGTCGCTGCCCCTCTGCTCGAACAGATGAACAAAACAGAATCAGAACAAAACAAAAACAATCAACAACAAACAAATGAAAGGTTCAATGTTGGTTTTCTTCAGGGCATGGCATAATGACAAGTTGCGGGCGATATCTAGCTGCTGCCATCACTACTGCAAAGGGCTACCTGGGTGCCCCTTTACTTCAGGTAATGGAACCTTCCAACACCTTCTTCTTTTCTACGTTCACGCTGCTTGCTGGTTAACGGGCTGGAGGTGCATTGTGTCTTACTCAGATGGGAACTAAAATTTCTGTAAAACGGGGTTCGGGGGTGGGACGATGGGAGAATAACCCCAATTTACAAGGTCTTGCTCTAGCCATCAATTTGTGGTAGATGACCTTTAAAGTATCAATAACAAAATGTCTGACAGCTCAGAAAATGTACAAGCTACAAACATTGTTAAATGGCAGAGTACACAGCACGGAAAACTATGCCTGTCTCTTCAGCATCTGTGTCGCCAACCTCCCAGGCCGGCGTAAAGCCGATTCTCGTGGAGTCGCGACGGGGTTTACCTTCAGACGGTAAGGAGAGGTGTTCCTTCTGTTTCCTGCTCTGCTTTCAGACATCGTGGGATGGCGATGCCCTTTCGTGTCAACGCTGTGAAGGGGATTCAGCCCTGCTGAACTGGGTGCTGCTGAGAGATCCCGCTCTTTCGCTCAGCTGGACAGGCAGCATTCCTCACACCAGCATGTGCCTCCGGCGGTGCAGTGCCAAGTGATCTGACCGAGAAAAGCTGCGATCACAGTCCGCGCACTTGAATGGCTTCACTCCCGTGTGTTTGCGGTAATGCCTTGTCAGTTCATCCGAACGAGCGAACTTCCAGGTGCAGCCCTCCCAGGTGCACTTGTAGGGCTTCTCCCCTGGAAGAAACAAAGGGACATGTGCTTTGGTGCCCCATCACTTTTCTGTGATAACCAAGCCAGAACTCTATATTGGGAAGTGGCTGTTCTCAATGGATTTTCCATTTGGTAATCCTCTGTCAGGGAGCCTAGCCATCCATCCCATCAGCGTTTGGGGTGAGAGAGATGGGGTTTCAATCTCGTCTCTCCTGCGTGACATCTGGCAACTTAGTTAACACTTGCATCCTCAATTACAGGTATATTACTCTGCAGTCCAATTATCAAAAGGCACAGACCCATGGCTCCTGGGTATAACAGTGGGACATTAGAGCTCTATTCAGGTTGATTTGGCTCTAAGGCAGAAACAAATTAATTATTTTTGTTCTGTTTCAATATTCCAAATGAGGATCACTGAGATGGTTAAGGCTATTTTAGGGTACAATGTCCATTTATCAGTCACTGCAAATATACACAAAATTTCACTAAAATGTAAAGCATTCCATCACCCCCAGAAATGAGGTATTAAGTACATATTATTCATAACTGTCTACTTTTTGCCCATCTATTGGGAAGAAATCCAAGCTATCTTAATGGTGTAAAGTTTAAATACCTTTTCCAGTGACAGGAATTAGGGCGAGCCCTGAGGAATCACTGGGTTGGTTCAGGGGAGAAACTTGGAGTAAAAAGCAGACTGAAGAAGTATGTAACTTGACCGGGTCCCTCAGTCAACTTGTAAGGACGGTAAAATATGCAAAGGCTTTGCTGGGAAAAGATACGCCATCCATTGTCCAAATGAGCTCCCAGGGGGAGCAGGACAATAGCTGACCCAGGTGAGCTTTTTCCTGGCTCTCATTCAGAATGGGGGCCCTGTCCCCAGGCAACCCCACAAACACGGATCTGTCCTCCGCCCCTTCCACCTGCCAGTCAACAACATGCTGCTTGGTCACACGTGGCACTTCGTGCAAAGGGCCCGAGAAGAGAAGAGAAGAGAGCTCTTTGCTGATTCAGACTATTAAGCTGCGAATTGTGTATTGTTAACCCCACTTGACAGATGGGAAAACTGAGGCTCAGTGTAGTAGAGTAACTTGCCCAAGGCCAGTTAAGAAGATGTGTTTGGCACCAAATCTAGTGCTTTTCACTATGTAACCGTGAAGGGGTAATTCTTTCCTCATCTAAACGTTGTCACCCCTTCAGACGGTTAGCGCTACTTTCTTCGGCACTCCCAAATAATTCACTTCTTATTTCTGTTAAATCACCTGTCATGATAGAGCACACAGATTTTGTTTCGATGTCTTTCTCCACTACCAGTTTCTGAACACCGGAGGTCAAAGAGCAGGCCTCCTCTATTTTAGCACTCACAGAGGCTAGAATGTGTGCCGAGCAAGTGCTTGAACGAGTTACTAAAACTGGAACACACACACACAGGAAACGAGTAAGTTCTGTAAGTGCTATTAGTACAAGTAGTGCCTACGTATGAACGCTAGACTGAACTGGACTCAACATTTTTCATGTAACTATTAAATAAATGTTAATTGTAGCAAATGGCCCTTTCAGAAGTGAGTGAATAGTTCAGACCAATGAAATGTAGAAATAATGATGCACTTAGTTGTGGCCGACCGATATAGCTTCAAGTTCCTCTGAAGCCTTCTCACTGAATGAACCCCAAACGTCAACTCCTGACTCCCTCTGGATGTCCTACAGAGACAAAAATATTTTGCAGGTGTCTATTGACCAGAATTAGAAAAATAAAACATCAGCAAAATCCCTCACATAAAGATTGGGAGGGCAGGGCTACTATACAGTGTATCAATGGCAACTGCTGACATGCTTTTATTTACATGTCATGCCTTTACGTTTTCTAAATTTACATCATGACATGGGTTCTCATAAGTTCAGCTTGATAGAAATGATGTTTTCATCTTTGGGGCACTGAGCTCAGGCAGCTGAGTCTTTGTCACCAACAGGCCCCTCCTGGCTATCCCCTCTGTTACTATGGAAGCAGCTGCAGAGAGTATAAGGCCTAAGAATAGAGGGTTTTTTAATTGGGAAAAAGCATTTCTCAGTTGTGTGGTAGGAGGGAGGGAGTGTCTAGCGTGGTGAGAAAGTGTCACATGAGCATGACTGGGGTCAGACAAGCTGCTGGACCCTCACCTGGCCATTCCAGGTCAAGTGCAAGGAAGAGGCTCCGTAACTGGGATGGGCCTGGCAGGTAAGGAAGGGCAAAGAGAAGGAGACAAATGCTTCCTGTTTCATCTCAAGAAGGGCCTTAGAGGCTGATATGGATGGCCACAGGGACAATGATTGTCTCAGGTGCTCTATGGATGTCCTTGTATACCTAATTAGGCACTTAATAGTCTCTAATTTCTTCCTCAAAAGTTACAACAGTCTACTTTTGTTTTGCTTGTTTAATAATGGTATACATGTCCTTTCCACTTGAAAATCTACTGCAGCCCAGGGCAAATCCAGTCTGTAGCTTGTTTTTTTGTTCAACATGCAAACCAAGAAAGATCTTTACATTTTTAAATGATTAAAAAAGATCAAAAGAGGACTACTTTGTGGCATATGAAAATTACTTGAATTCAAATTTTAGCATCCATTAATTAGTTTTTTAAAAAATATTTTTATTTATTTATTTTTAGAGAGAGAGGAAGGGAAGGAGAAAGAAAGGGAGGGAAACATCAATATGCGGTTGCCTCTCACACGCCCCCAGTGGGGACCTGGCCTGCAACCCAGGCATGTGCCCTGACTGGGAATCAAACCAGTGACTCTTTGCTTTGCAGGCTGGCACTCAATCCACTGAGCTACACCAGCCAGGGCATAGTTTTTATTGGAACACAGCCACTTTAATTTATTTACATATTGTTAATGGCAATTTTCCAGTGATGGCAGAATTGTGAGTTGCAATAGAGAACATACAGTCTGCAATGCCTAGAATAATTTCTGACATCTTATAGGAACTCTGCTGATCCTCTGCTTTTTGTAGACACACTGTCTGTTTGGGATGGGTGGGTGAGGGGATATTGTGGCTATAGAATGATCACTTATTCTCAACTTAGGACCTCAGTTCAAATTCTCACAGTCTTCTCAGAAATAAACACACACTATTTCACATCAAATACTTTGAAATGAGAGTTCTTGGCATCAGAAAATGAGTGACTCTGAGAAGGCTCACCGGATTCAGTCAGAGTTTAAAAAATATTGTCAGGATCTTTTCTGCTTGTTAAAAAATGCAGGTCCTCCCAATGAGAGGGAGGGTCAGGATGGAGGAGGATCAGGAACACATCACATTACGACAACCCCAGTGAACGATGACAACTTACTGTTCTACTGGGTCTGAGAAGGGGGACACACGGAGGGAAGAATCAGAAAGCAGGAGCTCAGATGTTTGGCAATGTTTCTAAGATGGGTATTTTAAAGGGAAGGAGCACGGAAAGTAACAAGTCAGGGCAATGATTTTTGTGAGCACACAGACGTGAACTGAGGAAACTTAGTGAAAATTCTGAAATGGGTTCTGCGAAGTGGAATCGGGCGCAATAAGCGATCATGAAAGACAAAGGTGGCAAAACGGGTGAAGGTGGTCCATGGTACAAGCCTCTCCTTCTACGTCATGGGGGTCTACTGCACGGCATGGTAGGGATCCAGTCAATAAGGACATTGCCCTGTATATTTGGGAGTTGCTAAGACATTTTAAAGGTTCTTATCACAAGAAAAAAATATTTGTATCTATGTGGATGTCAACTACGTTTATTGTAGTGATCATTTTGTAAGATGGTCATTTTGTAACATATAAATATCAAATCATTGTGTTGCATACCTGAGACTAAGATGTTCTATGTTAAATATGTCTCAAATGAAAAAAATGGAATGGACCTCAAAAATACAAGAGGCATATACTTTCCTACTCATGAATAAAACCAATGAAAATAACACATAGGCTTACAAGTTATTAGGTGCTAAGTGAGGAGGAGGGAGAAAGTATACTGAAAAATAATAAACTTCATTATCTGAGTGATAAATGAATTTTCCTTGAAAATTTTCTTACAAAAATGTATACCTTCTTTTTAATACCCCAAAAGTCATGCATAATATTCCTTGCCCCCATTGCCTCCTTAACAAAACTGGGTATTATGGGTATGACATATTATGAAATATGTCCCCAGATTTCAAGAAAAGAGAAAAAGAAAGTAGGGGGCGGGGGGGGGGAGTGTTGTAGAAAACACTGTCTTCAAATCTCCCAAGTCAGAGGCTGAGCTATGGGGACGGGGGGAAGAGGGAAGGCCACTCTGAGCAGGCAGAGCGCTGGCTCCTGTCCCTGGGGAAGAGAGACCTAGGTTTTGAGTATACCTGTCCAGTGCCCAGCACTTCATTAAAAACAAACAAACAGTGTATGCTCTCTTTGAACTTTCAAAGTCAAGTTTTAAAAATAGATACAAGGGCAAATTTAGTGGCTACTACATGGTATTAAACAGCATATTTTATGCTTGTGCTTTGAAACAATTAAAAGGGTATAACCTTATAAACAAATTAAGGTAACATAAACTAACTTCATGGTATGAATAAAAATGAATTAAAATGATAAATAAATTTGTAAGATATATTATAGTGTGCATAAATAATGATCCTTGAACAATAGAATGAAAGAACAGACAAACTTCTAACTTCTTTCCGTTGAAATTTTGCAGGAAAATCGAAAGCTAAATTTAATGTTAAAAGTCAGTGAAAAACACAGAATGGTTAGGGAAGTTTCCCATGAAAATCTTCCTATGGAAAGAGTTGCTTGGACAGCACCTCCTGGGGCCTAGGCTTTTACTGCTCACGGCTGCTCTGCGTCTGGCTGGATGACGGTGATAGCAAACGTGCTTTCTAGTAATTTCTTCACGAATAGTAACTTGTCCTTAAACTCAATGGAACTAGAATCCTGCAGACGTATTATTCAAAACTGTTTTCTCTAGAAATAAGCCAAAAATGAAAATAGCCTGCCCACCTTCTTTATTCCTTTTGTCTAACCCACAAGCACACTTAGAATTCCTTGTGGCAATACCTTTGAAAATATATGTTGCACTTGCCAAAATACTTGAAAGTTTTGACTGCACCAACTGATCGTCTTTGATTTTTCTTATATTAACCCTGCGAAATAACGCAATGTTAGAAAATGGCATGGTGCATGTCCTTACCAGTAAGTTTGAGTTTGTGATTTGTGTTTTTTAAGTTGAAACATGAAGCTGCTACTGAACGAGAAAAACCCAAGGACAAGGGCTGAGTAATGGGGAGCTTAACACTAACTTCCGCCCCGGGTGGGACGTTGGTTATTAACATCCAGGCCTTCAATTCTGAAGGGAAGGTCTCCACATCCCATGACAAACCCATAAGCCATTTCTACTTTCTGTACTAACAAAAGGAATCTGACCGTTTTTTCAGCACAATTTCTGTCGTCCTTCAGTTCCCTAAAACAAAAACCTGGGCTCAACTATGGAAACCTCTGAAAAATAAAAATGTTAACAAAACTAACAGCAAGAGCTTCTACTTACTAAAGTTAAACAGTCCTGTGAAGACTAAAATAAGAACATACCCCCAAAAAGAGGGTTTGCTCATTTTCATTCTAAAATATTCTTTTTAACTCCACATTTGGGGTTTACATTAAATCTAATTTGCTATGCATATAAGCCTGTGTGTGTGTGCATTCACAGGCATTATTAACATAGAATTCTAATGAAGTATCCTGGGAAAATGAAAACTCACATTAGGGTTTTTTTTTTTTTTTGAAACAGTCAACAAACTGACTTATTAAGAGAACTGCTGTCTCTTTCAATTTTAGTTAAAGAAAAGGATTAAGAGTCACTAAATGCATTTCCATGACATTTACCCAGCCGAAGGCATAATAAAGTCTAAAGAAAACACCAGGTATTGAATGGATTCCCAAAACCCATGAAACAAAAATAACTTTTTCAGGTACCTCCCATTTCACCGTCTAACATGCTGAAAGGTAAATTTGTACTGAGACAAAAGACAGGTGCCCTTTCATATTAAAATGATGCGTGAGCAACACACAGAGGAGGAATGTGCCGTTTGAAAAAGCTTGGGTCAAACAAAACACCCATGTTCTCACATCAGCTTCGCTATTATTTTCTCAGGCAACTGAGAAGGAACACCTTTTGCAACAGGAAACAGGCATTTTCTTTGGTTCAGAAGTACATTTCTGAAATGATTCCCTGTTTAACTTTTATCAAAAGGGGCCCCAGACACTGACAAATGAACTTCATTACACTCAAGGCTCAACATATTTGCAGTGACAATCTGTTCCACTTGAGGAATGGTATTTGCATATGAGGGAGGAAAAAAAAACAGAATCAAGATTCCTATCTTGTCTTCTGGTTTCTGTTACCTTAGTTCATAAAAGTTCAAAGAATTTTAGATGTGGGGAAAAAATTTTTGGTACTTTTAAATGAGAAAACAGGAGGCTAGAGCTGAGACTACAAGGCTACAAGACAACTGGGCTGCTTTCCCTCCCGGTGGGGTAAGGCGGCCCACAGGAGCGCCGGCTTTGCAATCCGGCAGAGTGCGTGGCTCTGAGCTGATCGACAATTCGATCTCAGGCTAGGGAGGTGAGCTTTCTGAAATGCAGGTCCCCCACCTGTAAATGGGAACCCATTCTTACAGCACTGTGGCAAAATTTAGAAATCCACAGGCCAGATGCCTGGCAAATGACAGGTACCCAAACAAGGCTATTCAATTTTGAAGTTATGACATTCCAAACTTTTGTTTTTGTGAAGAAATATAGATAAAACATTAAAAATAGATCCTTTTTGCTATTTATAAGGAAATGAATGAAGGTTTTTAGGTAATTAGATGCCTATGCTAATTTCGATTTTCCTAACATTTTAAATATAAAACTCCTTTTTAGGCCAAAGAAACCCATCTGCTCTATAATTTGTTTGATCCACTTGGTTTTGTGAATTCAATCAAAAAATTTTCAATGTTAGTCTTCCCCCCACTGAATTGTCTGGACTGAATGAACTGACTATCTTTTTTACTACGTGTACACAAGGCCTTCCCCATGCAATTCTAGAATGGATCTCTTGGACAAAAACAGCACTGTATTTGTTAAAGCAGACAGCACTTTCCATTCACCAACCACACTTGGCTCTCGGGGCTTCTGGATCTGAGCTCGTTCAACTTTCACAACTTCCTGATGAAGCAGCTGGAGTAACCAGCCCCACTTCACCTGAAGTTAGTCCGTGGTGAAGGCAGGATTTGAACCCTGGGAGACTAACACCAAAGTTCACAATCTTACTTAATACAAAGTAATGCCCCTCAACACTTGAAATTACTGCTTCAATAAATCAGGATTATCTGGTCGGAACTGGACAAGCAGACTAAGAATGTGAATTAGACATTTCAGCACAATGTGCTAACACAGGCTCAGCCCCTCTCATCTAGAAATCAAATATAGATAAATGAAAATATCATATAATAAACAGGTTATTCAAAGCAAAAAGTTCAAGGTCTAAGATAGTACTTTACTTGGCTGTTCTGAGTTTATTTCCATGTATTGACAATATTTATTTTCCTATGTTCTTGGTTACTTTTTCCTCAGTTTCTTTCGCAGAGACCTCTTCCTTGACTTGTTACCTAAATGTTTTCCAAAATTTTGACTTTGACTTCTGGTCTGCACATGCTTTCCTTGGCTCCCACCACAACTTATAAGGGGAAGATTCTGAAGTATCTATGCTTCAGTCTCTCTCCTAAGCACCACAGAGAATATGAGAAATTTGTAACTGACAGTCCGAAAGCAACCTCAGCACGACAAAACTTTACGCAGCACCTACCACCTAAACAAGATATGTTCCTCCTTTTGCTTTTCCACCTTGAAAAAAAAAAAAAAAAAGAAAAGAAAAACCAAGGCAACCTCATCTACTGAGGTATCAAGTCATAAATATCTCCACCTGGAGAGATTTCTTGGCCTCTTTCCTATCTGTTATTCTCTACCTGCCCCAGCCTGACGATTGCATCTGCCAGTTCTGCCTTCCAAATACCTGTCTACTCCCCTCCGGTTTGCCCCCACTCTGGTGGTCCGCCTTTTTTAGACTCCTCTGTCCTTTCTCCAATACCCACTCCTAATGGTTCTGCTTCCCTGCCTTCTGTCCGGCCCTCTCCAATTTGCCATCTGCACTGCACTGAAGGACAACTTCCTGAAAGGCAGGCTGACCGTGACCCTCTTTGGCACCCTGGCACACCTGTTAGCACTGTCATCACACCCGTCACTGGCGGTTCTCCTATCGCGTCTGCCCGCCCCACTCAGCAGTGTGGAATGAGGCTGGCTTTGAGCTTTGTCCGTCACTGTACCCCCAGGACCTACCTTAGCGCTCTGTGCTAAGAAATGCTTATTGATACATGAATAAAACTTTAATTCAAATACTTATTCTTTTAAAAGTATGATACATAAGAGACAATATAAGAGTAATCTGCCTGGCTGGTGTAGCTCAGTGGACTGAGCACGGGCTGGGAACCAGAGGGTCCCGGTTCAATTCCCAGTCAGGGCACATGCCTGGGTTGCAGGCCAGGTCCCCAGTGGGGGCCAAGTGAGAAGCAACCATACATTGCTGTTTCTCTTCCTCTCTGTCTCCCTCCCTTTCCCTCTTTCTAAAAATAAATATTTTGTGAAGCAAAGAGAGTATTGCTTGCATTCTCCTCATGCTACAATTTTATCCTATTCTAGTGAATTAGAATATATATTTTTGAGGGAGGTGGGGGAGACAGAGAAGGGAAAGGAGGTCAACTATCTGGTGATGGAAGGAGACTTGACTTTGGATAGTGAACACACAATATACAGATGATGGATTATAGAATTTTATACTCGAAACCTGTCTAAGTTTATTAACCACTGTCACTCTAATAAATTTAATAAAACTAAAACTAAAAATATTGAAACCTAAAGAAAAAGGGCTCAAACCATGGAAAGACATGGGGGCATCTTAAATGCATATTGCTAAGTGAAAGAAGTCAGTCTGAAAAGCCTACATACGCAATGATTCCAACTAGATGATGTTCTGGAAAAGACAAAACTATGAAGACAGTGAAAAGATCAGTGTTTGCCAGCGATTTAGGAGAGTGGAGGGAAGGAGAGATGGAGGGAGGGATGAGTAAGAAGAGCGCCAGAGTTTTAGGGCACTGAGACTATTCTGTCACGCCGCAATGCTGGGTATGTGCCCTCATATATTGGTCAAAATCCATGGAAAGCACGCCACCAAGAGTGACCCTAATCTAAACTATGGACTTCAGTTACTAACAATGTACCACTATTGGCCCATCAGTTGAAATGAATGTACCGCACCAATGCCAGAGGTTAACAACAGGGGACACCAGGCAGTGGGGGAGGAGGGGGCTCTCTAACCTTTCTGCTCACTTCTCTGTACACAAACACTGTTCAAAAAATAAAGTCTGCTCATTTTACATTATACGTGTATCTGTTCTCCTTTTGAAATACACCATATTTTTGGGACCATAAGATGCACCTAGGTTTTAGAGGAGGAAAATAGGAAAAAAAATTTTGAAGCAAAAAATGTGGTAAAATATTTAATAATGTAAATAACATAATATTTCATCAATGTAAATATAAACAGAACATTCTGATTATAAGACGTACCCACATTTCCCCCCCAAATTTGGGGGAAAAAGTGTGTCTTATAGTCCGAAAAATACTGTATATGTATCTGAAAAGGAAAATAAATCTCGAAGGTTTTTATTTAAAACTAGAGACATTTAAAGGTCTAGTCTGAAAACAAATACCTCTAAATCTTTGTTTAAACTTTGGAAATTAGTAAGAGTATATGACTGATATATTTACAATGATTCTTATTCTTAGTTATCAAGATTTTTATTGAATTACCTTAAGCATTATAAACAAACATTATTTTTATATATTTTTCAGTGGAGAATATACTTTCAGTGGAGAATATATTAATGAGGGACAAATACCGTCCCTCAATATTGTTAATAATTCCATTAAGACCACAGAATTTAGGTAAATAATAGTTAATTTTGCCAATCAGGCTACGATGACCAATAATCACAATGTAGCCACTCTTCGGCAGAGTGTGAGAAAGTACAAGGGCCGGGACGTTACCACCCATTCCTCCTTACCACACAGTTTTTTGATGGTGTGGATAAAATAAAACCAAAAGCAAAGGAAGAAAAATGGGGAGTGTGGCCATAACTTTCACTTGCCACTGTCCCTGATGTTATGTGTACTAACGACAAACAGATTTAAGGATTGGTAGACTGTTTTAGAAGCCTTTACTTCTAAACGTATAAAAAAGATAAATTTTTTTTTTTTTAAATAGCAGGGTACCTGCAGCCCTGGTACCTGCATTCCGGTGAGTGTACATCATAGGTTCAGTGTGTTCTAAGGAGTAACTCCCTCTGACAGGTCACAAGAACTCCTTGTCCATAAACGAAAACAAGTGCAATACCTTCACAGCATTTTGTTGCCCATCTGGATTTTTCGGTTTCCTTTTTAGAGATGGCACTTTGGTGCTCGTGCACATGGGTAGGCGAGGTTCACCAGACCTGGGGAGCCAGAACGACCCCTTCGGTGCTGCTGTAGCGACGTGTACCTCAGGACTTTCCCATCATGCCTTGTGTGGTGGGTATTTGAGGACGTGGTCGTCTCCCGACCAGAGTTAGAACTGCTGGCTGCCTTCCTCTTCACATCATGCCCACTGCTGTTCACAGAGCTGATGCCCAGCGAGCCCTCCAGAGCTGCCTGTTTTGACTTAGTTATTGATGCTTCTGGTCCTGGTCTTCCCACTGGCTTTCTCCCAAAGTAAAAATTGTAGTAGACTGGGGAGCAAGACCAGTTCAAATGAAGGAGAAGCCTTAAAAATAGACCATTAAAAGCCACTTGCTGTTTTATTACTTCAAAGCACTTTAATGACCAGCTCTGAAGAGGTGGGCGCTGCTGGCCAGACAGGCAGAGTGCGGCCCTGGTGGGGAGGGGCGGGAGCGTGTCCGAGAGCAGGCGTAACGACGACAGGACAGGTTCTAGAAGCTGCGATCTGAATCTCAGCTGCCTCACTTGTCTGCTGCGTGACAGGGGATAAGGGCTCTAACCTTTCAAGGGATTCGCAGATGTGATTCAACTGTGGAAAGCATGAGCAGAGAGCCGAGCACTGCGTATGGGACCCGGTTCTATGAAGCACCCGCTCTCCCCCACCTGTGGTTTCCGTGTCTGTTCCTAGTGTTCCATACTCCTGACCACACACACAGCAGACAGCTTCCAAGTCCCCCTCCCCCCTACGTTCGTGTCCAATCTGACGTCATGCCCTGTTGTTTCTGCTGCTCCAGTATTTCCCACATTCCTTCCCTTCCGAGCATCACACTGCCGCACCAGGGACATTTCCAAGTGCTTTAGGGTCATGGAGGATGGAATGCTACCTGACTAGGGAAGGGGGGCGGTCAGAGACAAGGTGGCATGGTGGCAGTTTCAAAAAAATAAATTGTTTCCCAACTAAAGAGGCAAGAAGAAAGGGGGCACTTAGGCCATTACAGGTAGGGGGAAGGATGTGCCCCATCCAGTGGGCATGCATGGACATTTGTTCATTTGTGTGGAAGAAGAATAGGGGGCTCTAGGGGAAGGGTTGGCAGTGATGCCGAACAGATGAACAGGATGAGAAAGGCCTCCATGCCTTGCTTGGGGAGGTGTCCCCAAATGCCCTGGCTGTAACAGACAGCTCCCATTGCATCTTTTTGTCATTTTTCTTGTTCCTTTAATAGAGGGTTTCACATATTTGGCTTTTGTTATGGCTATTTTGACGAGTCTTACGGAGTACACTCATGGACAAGGTCATTGATGACGGGAGCTATGCCCCTTCCTGCCTTTTCCAAGAAGAAAATCTATAGTGCTTCAGACTTGGAAAGTTCTCAATGCATATTTGTCTTGTTGAATTTGTCTACGAATGGGTCCTTTTGAAAGTTTGACTATTTGAAGTATATTCTTTAAGAGATTACCAACACTATCATTTTATCAAAATAATGACAAAAGGGCTTATCAAGCAATGTTAGCTTTACTCCAACTTTTTCTAAATAATATAAATTCTAAATCAGTAGAGTCTGAAGTAAAGAGACAGGTGATTGTGCTAAGTATAGACTACACTATCCAAACTTTTTTCTCGAACCTATTGCTCACAATAACAACATATCTATATCAATACCCATACACAGACGACTTCCATTCAACGAGTAATTATCCAGTCTCACAATGCTTAGTCACTGTATTTACTGGGATATAAAAATAATGTCCCCTGTGGTAATTATTCGACAATGTGCCATGTTTATGTTCAAAGTTAAAACAAAAGAAGACCAGAAATTCACAGAAGAGCCTTCTGAGTTCACTAAATCAGGGATCAAAGGCAAATTCAAAGTTTTGTCTTTTCACTTTGCATTTAGTGCTATTTCCTTTATAGTTCCCCATTTCTCAACAGTTACCAATACGGCTCATATTCGTGAGCTGTTTCACTAGGCAAACAACCTACGCGGAGAGGATTTTTACCTGAAAAATGTCAGCTTGCTCCTAAGTGATTAATTATCTTGGGGTCACTAAGCCCTATGCTTTACCTAACAATGACTCCAGACAGAGGGTCTGAGGTGGAGCTTTCTATGGAATGAGTCATTCAATTAAGGAAGACAGATGTGACTGTACAGGCAGCACCCTAACGCTGAAGGTGAGACCTAGAGGCCTCGCGGTTTGTAAACAAAAGGCCACCAAGGTTCATATCTGTCACAAAGACCATGGTTTTCTTTGTAGGAATATCATCAAACGATTTCAGAATCTTATCCAGTAAAGTAAGATGTCAAATTAGAAGCAAGAAATATACGAAGAGCAGTGAGAAGGAATGAGGCAAGTAAAAAAGTGAAAAAGGCAGTAAGCATCCAGGATTGATGTGTGTGCGCGTGTATTCCAAATGCATAATCATGATCAGGTATTAATCGGAGCACATGATATTAATTACAAAGGTTTCATTCTTTACGGGAAGAGATAAATAATCCATCATTTCCTTCATTTGTAAAAGTAGGAAAGGACCTACTTAGACATTTTTAAACTGAAATTTGTACATATTTTAAAAGCATCTGTATGAGTAAATCTCCTTGATGCATACAATTCATATATGAAAACATTTTGACCAAGCCAGATAGGTAAGAAAGTTGACTTCTTTATGTTTACTAATTTTAAAAATTTAAGTGTATAGTTTTTAAATGAATTAAAATGAGTATTAGGTAAGACTGGCTAAAGGAGCCTCAGAGATTTATTAGAGAACAGGCTATCAAGTTGGAACATAAAATATCTCCGGATTCACTTGAAACTCAATAGTTTAATATGTTGAAATTACTTTATTAAACTTCTGGTTTTAAATTCTTCTTTATCTTGCCTTTTCCTTGTTCATTATTAAATTGTAAAGTTACTCGGAACACTGATAATAACTTCCTGTCTGGCACACCACTAGAGGGTTCCAGCTGACTCTTTTTCCGACCCTCTCAGACTAAACCCACCCAACATCTGGTTGTGGTGCGCCATCTAGTGGCTTGGGAATCGCTGATGCCTGAGTGTTATTTGAGAACTCTATTGCATTAATGAGAATTCTAAACAGCAATGCCAAACTCATAAAACCATTTTCTTCCAAAGTTCATACTTAAGTCATTTAATAATGAAATTAAAATGAAAGGAGGGAAATTCACAGTACATAGTAGCTGTGTACAGCCCAGTTTAAATGACCATTAATTTACATGTACTGCATACTCATACACTGCTTCATGGAGATAAATCGCACAGTTTAGACCAGTGGACAGGAACAATGTACCTGTTGATAATCACGTGTATGTGATTGCTGAGATACATATTTCTCCTCCTTTTTAACATGCCTTAACCAGTTTACCACAGACAGATGTTAGTAAAGGCATTTAAAAATATTTGGCCAGCCCTGGCTGGTGTAGCTCAGTGCAGGCTGTGAACCAAAGGGTCACCGGTTCGATTCCCAGTCAGGGCACGTGCCTGGGTTGTAGGCCAGGTCCCCAGTGGGGGCCACGTGAGAGGCAACCACACATTGATGTTTCTCTCCCTCTCATTCTCCCTCCTTCCCCTTCTGTCTAAAAATAAATAAAATCTTTAAAAAAAAATTGGTCAAATCTTTATGTTATTATCTAAACTGCACATTCATGAAAGTATACTTAATTATTATTCTTTACAAGTGAACACCCACATATATTCCAACATTTGGCAGTCAATCACATTGTAAGGGAGCAAGGCAGACAACAATTAAAAGTCTGTAAATTACTGTTGAAATAGATAGGCCAAGAGAACCTACTGTGAGCTCTGCTTCTCAAAGAGAAAGGGCTGTGACTCTTATTCTGACGAGTAATCTGCGAGATTAACCAATGACACAAGCTTGGCGGCTCTGGTAGAACAGATTTTCACAAGGCCAGGACAATGAGCTGCTTCTGAGCACCAAGAAATATGTATGTAGTCTTGCCAGGGTGCACCCTTTGGAAAGGGAAAATTCTGATGATGAACATATGCTTTCTTTGGGCACACTTTTTTCAATTCAGATGTTAAGATGTCCTTTCTGGTATTTTATTAGGCCATGTGCACCAATCAAACATAGATTAAATGATATATTTCATAAGATGCCTAAAAAAAAAGGTATTTTCAGCATTTCTTTTTTTTACTCTAAATTCCTTGTTAATATCTAGCAAATGTTCCTCTTTCACACTCCTATAAATGTTTAATTTCTTGTATGAGCTCTAAATAGAGGACTTGATCATGCATTAATAAAGCAAAAAAGATCATGTTAAAGATAAAATTACTGTGCCTTTCTCGAAGAAAGTTTCTCATTGCTACTTCCTTATCTCCCATAGCGTGTGTAGTTCTCATAAGTCATCTGTTATAATCCCAGACCTCACATTACCTATTGGTCACACATAAATAACTTGCTCAACATGCCTGAAGCAAAGGTAAGGCTAGGAACATATTTCTTAAAAGCGAAGCAAGCCAACCTGAATCCCAACAGAACTAGTGTTGCTTTCATTTTCAACAACTAGTTATGAAACCTCGTAAATAATTATAAATGAGGAATCAGTATGGGCTCTCTTTGAACCAGTGGCAGCAAATAAACCAAATCTCATTCTTCCTTAGAAAACCATGCCTTGTACAGCAGAGAGTAAGGATCTCTCTGCTACGTGGATGGATGGATCTGGCATACGGTTTGGAGCAGGAATTTCACATAGACTTTTCGATGTACCTGTGAGACTGAGAAATATGGACTAGATGTAGGACGATTAGGTGGATTTTTAATTACTCATTAATGAATTAAGACCCACTTGGATGGAAGGCTCTAGGATCATCTCTGAGGGCTTTCTCCTTGAATCTGTCCTATGTGGTACTTGACAAAAATGGAGAAGCTGAAGGAGAGAGATACACGGTAGATGGGGAGAGGGTTAAAAGTTGTTTCAGTTTAATAGAATAATGGGCCCAAATCAATAAAATGGATATAGAATAATGATTTTCCAGACTTGAAAGGGCACGTGCAGCCCTCATAACAACGATTCTGTCATGTGTCTCCCACAAGAGATCATCATCGCCTGTGGTTAAACACTGCCGTGTCGAGCAGACCCACCAGGGGCACGCCTCGTTTTATTACACTTCACTTTATTGCACTTCACAGATGTTGCATGTTTTAAAAATTGAAGGCAAGACTCTATCAGCCAAAAGATTACACCTTGCTTTTCCGCCGTGGTCTGGAGCCCAACCTGCAATATCTCCGAGGTACTCCCGAGGGAGCCATCAGATGAGGGACAGCTAAAAATACAACATTGCATGTTTAGGTTTAAAGGAAATGAGTTACAGGTACAAGGGATGCACAGGACCTAGTTTTCAGCTTTTTTTCTTTTCTTTTCTTTTTACTTAGATGACCTAACAGAGTCATCTGTTAAAAAACCTTAACATTATCTCGGCTTCTATTGAGCAACATCCATTAACATGACCTGTTCCCTCAATCTGGGGTACGGAAAACTTAAAAAGACACCGTGACAACTTGGAGTATATCTAGAAGAATGTGGATGAGAGCTGAGGGTGCCGGGGGAATGAAGATACTCGGGGTTCGTGGCGGTGGTATGAGGAGCACCAGGGCCAGGAGCTGCAAATTACAGTGTGATGAGTTAACCCAGTCAACCAGAAGGGACTGAGAGCCCAACGCCACTGTGAGAAACAATCAACGTGGCAAGAGGGGAGAGGCTAAGGGTACAAACTTGCAACTAGTAGATACATTCTGGAGATCTCATGCACAGCAGGGTGATTATAATTCACAAAAGGTATTACAAACTTCGAAGTTGCTAAGAGACTACATCTTAATTGTTCTCACTACAAAAAAAAAAAGAAGAAACGATCATCATGTGACATGATAGAGGTGTTAGCTGAGCCGTGGTAGTAATCATAGCACAATATATAAATGTATCATCAAATCAATACGCTGGACATCTTCAACTTACACAATGGTATGTGTCAATTATATCTCAATAGAAAAAACACAAGTTATTTATCTGTCTATTATCTCTTCACTGAATTTTAAACCCAAGTATCTAATTATCTACCATATAAGACTCTGCCCTCAAAAATTTCACCAAACTTGTTTTGCAGAAAAATACGCTCCCTGACACCCAAACTGTTTACGGAGAGGTGGGAAAATGACCCGTGTGAAGAAGGTTCCATCAGGAACCAGACTTGTGCACCCAGGAGGTAACGACAGCTGCAGCCACCAGGTGTGAAGATCAAATACAAGATGAGTAAGTGCAGAGCACCACAGAGCAGTGGCTTGATCTCTGTGAGAGACGACACCCAAGGGATCCCTCTAGTTAGGAAACAAACTAGATTCTGAACCATTTGGAACCCTAGGAGCCTATGATTTCATCTCATTAATAGGCCAAGCTAATTAACGTCGCTTTAGCATTCAAGGCTTATGTTGCTTTGAATCATAATGGGTACACCTGCCCTGCTTCCACACCATGTGGTAAAACGTGTCAGGTGCAGTCCTGTAACGCCACGGACTTAGATCTTTAATAGGACCGCATTAAACCTTTCCTCTCTGTCACTGTTCATCACTTGAATAAATGGAATAGAGGTGTCTGTGTGAAAATGAGGCCATTATGTATTTTTAGAAAGTTCAAGGAAAATAGGAATAACTCAAAATTTATGGTGATTCACTGAAGAGAGGTCATTCTTTTATTTTTTAAACAGAAATGATCCCGTAAAAGTAATATGACTCTATCATACTTGCTACTATGATTTGTGTTCACTAACTGGTGACAGAATGAAATACGCTTATTCAGCTCTCGTGTCTATCCTAATTCTTTGCCTCAATGATGAAGAAATGTATTCAAACGTAGAGCCTAAGAAACAGAAGGCAACTTTTCCTGGGGAAGTTCAGAATCAATGGGGAAGGAAGGAACTGGAACTAAGTGGAAAAAGGGAAGGAACTGGGGGCAGGGAAGAAAAATGGAAGAGGCAGCTTGCAAAATGTGTTGATTATATTAGAAGTATTAAAATTAGAAGGCATTAAACGAGCAAAAAAGTCAACTCCAGATTCCATCATGCTTCTCCGACTCAGGCAAGCGCCCCCTATACTACGACTTCAGCACACACGCAAAACCACGCCCTGCGTCAGTGTGTGGAGTCAGGAAGCAGTCTTGCAAAGTAGCTCTGGAAGGATTCTGATGGAAGAACGGGATTCAATAATAGCAAAGAATGCCAATTTAAATGATTTTGCTGCCTCAGCTGGGAAATGGTTAGTATAACGTGGTAATTTTTAATACACCGGAGACGGGAGCACTAGTTACACAGCCCTCTGGAAATCAGTTACACTTGAGGTTTTCAGTTCGACACAGGTGCTGGAGTCTGAATCCTGCTGAGGACAGTCACCAGACTGGGCTTGTTTGATCTGTGGGACCTGGCCCCTCGAATGTGTGTGAATAAATTTCTCTGTGATAACTGTTTCTTCGAGCTCCACCTGTTTCAGTCACTGGTCACTTTCCCTAGAAAAGGCAGTATAATTGTGGGGTCCTCCTCCCACCTTCTGTTTCTCCCAGAGCACCCCACTGGCAGCACCAGACAGGGTCCAGAAGCCAAGGAAGCCAGAGGATGTCGGTGGAGGGACACACAAGGCAAAGGATGAATGGGGTAGGTAAGGGGCTCAGTGAAGAGCCATCAGTTGATTTCCTAGGCAGGCGGGAGAATGAATGGGTGGAGAAGTGGATGGGTGGGTTGATAGGTGGGTGACGGATGGATGGATGGATCGATGGTTGGTTGGATGGGGGCAGTGAATCACCTGTGGTCTCAGTGCTCTTCTCTGTAAACTATGAACACTAAAAATCCTCTCCATGTGCAAAAGAAAAACACCAGTGAGAATCAAATGGAATAATGTAGAAATATCTTAAACTCCCCACAGCGCTGTGTATATGCCAATGTCATTATTATTATTATTATTATTATTATTATTATTATTATTTTCTTTCTCTGGTTTCTTAGGGGATGAGATCAAGGGGAGAGATGCGTGATCTAAGTGGTGGTTAAAAGGCTAACTTTAAAAGAAGAGAATAATTTTGTCCTGCTTGTTGCTTGATGGACATGTAAAATCTGATAAACTAGACAATGATTCAGTAGTAATGCTGTGTATGAAAAAGACTAGATCACTGTGTTTGTACCATTATAACTCCTAAAACACGGAAGAGTAACTTCATTGGTTGCTAACGTTCACGAAGACTTCAGCATTTTTCCACTGAGAGAGGGAAAGCATTCTGCGCAGAAAGAAACTCAACTGAACATGTACCTACGACGACACCACCCCAGCACGCTCAGGGCCCCGGAGCTGCGCGGCTGCCCTGTGGACGCTCACTGACCCTCGGGCGAGAGGCCTGGCAGAGCTGTACCTGTGTGTGTCCTCCGGTGAGCCTTCAGGTGAGAACTTTTTGTGTACACTTTGTTGCATCCCTCAAAATCACATCTGTGAATACGCCGTTTTCTGGAGTCTGGGGATTCAGACCGTCTCTGGCGTCTTGTGCTCTCAATACTAAATGGTGAGATTGAACTGGAAAAAGAAAAAGTGGAGTTAAACAGTGAGAAACACAGCTCTCTGTTTTGGTTCTAGTGGCACGAGACCTCCGTCTCATGGTCTGTAGCTTCACACAGACGCAAGGCCCCGTGTCTCCATTGCCCAAACACCTTCCATTCTCAGCTGGAAGGCAGGCAGCTTGATCTATTTCTGCTGAGACACTCTTAGGGAGAGAAAGACAGGCTTAAAATAAAAACAAGACAAAAACAACAAGTAAATGAGAGCAGTGGCAGGTGAGTAGATCCTCGTTCACAAATAGGAAAGAAGCTGGTGGTGTTAAAATTATACTTCCACATTCTGAACTCCTGGATATACTTACAGAGAATATTCTGGGAAGCCCTGCTATAAGTAAGTGACAAAAATGAAAGCATTTAATACGGAACATGAGGGTCTGAATTGCATGTGACAACACATAAAATTGTGCAAAATCACAAGGTACATTTCAAAACAAGTGAGGCTGGGCTGAACGAAGCGACATCAGTACATCCATTACGTGACTCATGACAAGCTATTTCTGTTCGTGAAAATGCACCTGACATTTAACTTTTACAGTTGGTGGTTTTGCATGGGGAGGAATAAAGCTCATTGTCTTTAAAGATTAGCTGTACCACGAATGAGAAAGAGAAGTTCAACTCTGAATTTTGGCCCTGACTTGCACGTTGTTTAATCTTAATGCCACAGCAGAAAAACAGGATTAGTTTGTAATGCCAGGTAATTGATTAACATGCACGTCTTCAAATCTTAATCTCTTTTCATTGAGATAGAAATGAAGCACATGACTCATTTTTAGTTATTTATGAAGTTAAAAAATTAAAGCAAACTATAACTAAATATTTCTATCAATATTATACTATACCATATTTCTATTATAAAAAGTTTAGCACTATTAATATTTTGACATATTTTCTTCCAGCTTTCCCCTATTTTGATGCTATTAATAAGTATTTTGTGCCCTGGCTGGTGTGGCTCAGTGGACTGAGTGCTGGCCTGTGAATCAAAGGGTTGCTCATTCGATTCCCAGTCAGGGCAGGTGCCTGGGCTGCGGGCCAGGTCCCCAGTGGGGGCCGCGTGAGAGGCAACCACACATTGATGTTTCTCTCCTTTTCTTCCTCCCTCCCTTCCCCTCTCTCTGAAAATAAATGCATAAAATCTTTAAAAAAGTTATATGTGGCAAACTTAAAGAAATATTTTGTATTAATAATTCACCTTTTTAAAAAACCTGAACATTGCAGATAAAGATAATCTCTCTTTGTCTTCCATAATCACTCTGATCCGTCTTCCTCCCAGGGAAAACTTCTGCCATCAGTTTTCTTTAAATCCTTCCAATTCTTTTAAATTATGCTTATTTATCCATACCTGCATTTATAGAAACTAATACTATTGTTTTTTTTTTTTTAAGATTTTATTTATTTATTTTCAGAGAGAGGAGAAGGGAGGGAGAAAGAGGGAGAAACATCAATGTATGGTTGCTCCTCACATGGCCCTCACCGGGGACCTGGCCTGCAACCCAGGCATGTGCCCCGACTGGGAATCGAACCGGGACCGTCTGGTTCCCAGCCCGCACTCAATCCACTGAGCTACACCAGCCGGGCTATTGTTTTGTTTTTTAAGAGACAAAATAATATGCTGTTCACATCATCCTGCAAATTGTTTTTCACTCAACATTAAGCATTTGAGATCTATCCATGTTGATACAAACACTATATTCATTTGAAATGTTATGTATCACAATTAATTCTAAGATGATTTTTTTTTTCATATTTTAATGTCGCTAAAATTGGGAGTCTTACAATTGATGGCTTGTCATAGTTTAATAGGCATACTACTTTTTCTTTATTAGTGGTACATATGCTAATGGTGTATTTTACAGTAGATGGTATTTTAACTTAGACCAGGGCATTTTTTCTTTAAAGGGCTAGATAGTAAATATATTATTTGGACTTTTGAGAGTCATACAGTCTATATGGTAACTAATGAACTCGAAAATTGTAGCATGAAAGTAGTTATGGGAAAAATATAAACAAATGAGTATGCTATGTTCCAGTAAAACTTTATTTACGAAACGAAGAGTGGGCTGTAGCCGGTTGATCCCTGACTGAGATGAAATATGGTGACAGTCCAATGAATATTCACCCCAGAGTTTTAAAGTCCACTTCCTAAGTGATGGACATATAAAATATTTCTAACATTTCACTGTAATATTGCTCCCATCAACTTTTTAAAAATGTCCTGTATATGTGCCTTTCAGGTTTTCAATGTATGTTTTCACTTGTACAATAAGATTCAGTAGCCAAACCTTTATATTACTAGGTAAGATCAAATATAAATGATGTTTATCTATCTGAGTTTCACACAGTTTTGTGCAAGATCTCTCTTAGTAGAATGAGAAAAACACATGGAACATCTAAGCCACGTTTTCCAGCCTTCTTATCCGTCAGCGTGGATTTGCGGTTCCCACGTGACTGACTCAGTGGCAGGGACTGGAGTCTGTCTCGGAAAGAGTCGAGACAGTGCACTGGCTGCCCCCGGAAGATCAGCGTTAGCCCGGGAAGGTGCGGTTCTCATGCACAAATGATACGAGTGTGTGAAAACAGGGCAACAGTGATTCATTTCCCGAGTATCCAGATATGACAATAAATATGGATCTTGGTGCTGGGGACCTCAAAAATAGAAACTTTTGTGTTGTGATGTGTTTGATGTCTTTTAAATTATGAAAATGATATGGTATTTGTTTTCTTCACATTATAACTTAAAGTCTAGAATAAGAACACTTTGTTTCGTGCAATACTTTATGCGTACTGATGTGTAGAAGTCTAAATGTAACTATGCATAATCTGTGGTTGATTTTCATGATTTATCTTGCTATGTATTTGTGTATATAGAGAAAAGTGAACAACAAATCTGAAATCAAAACCAAGTAACTACTGAGCAGGTCTTTTAGGGACCAATGAAGCAATGTGGCCGTACACAGTCCGTCAACCACTGAAGCCCACGGCTGGCGGGGGAAGGAAAGCAAAGCTACAGAATGGCATGAAATTACTTCACTAAGAGTTCTTAATTTCCATTAAAATAAAGACTTGTTGGGTGGATGTCTTTAATGCCATAAAACTTTGTACCCTTGTTTCCCTCATTTTAAAGATAAGTATTTTAGGACATTATGAAGAAAAACCATTAAAAAAGTTACCAGTGCAATCAAAATAATTTTTTAAAAAGGTGCATGCAATGTAGCCATACCCAGTAAAGCTGTTTTTGAAATGTCAGTTGATGGGAAAGAGTTCTCTCTCTGCTTCCCCTTTTTGAATGGTGGAGTCATCCTCAGATGTGAAAGAAACTTCAGCCAGGCTGTACCTTTTAGAACTACTCATCTGACCGTTTTGTGGAAAGGCAGGAAGGTAAACGGGGCCAACGTAAAATGGGGTTGAATGTGCAGAAGGACTTAAAGAACACAGGGAAGAGGAGAGGACGGACCGCGTGCACGGAAGGCTGCTGGGCCCGCTGCCCGTTCCCACTGTGTGCGGGCACTGCTGTCAGAAGACAGCCACGGGTGGGGAGCTCAGCCAAGCCAGCGCCGTGGCAGAAAACCGACAGTCGAGGTGCTGGCACCAAGTACGTTCGTATCTCCAGAGCCTATTGTGGACGTTCAGGAAATGTGTGTTAAATAGGATGAATGAATGGATGGATGGAGGAGTGTATTAAGACAGGCACTCCTAATTTCTAATTTAATATGATCGACTAATTAACCCTTCTGACCAACTTATTCTTACTAGGATCCTTTGATTACAAATCTTCAGATAATGGTTACTCAACTCCTCATTCTCATTTCCCTGAGTTTCCTATTTTAAATGCTTTACAAAGTAGCTACTAAATATCAGGGATTGAGAATAACCATTAAAACCATATGTACAGAAGAGAGAGAGCAAGGGATTCAGAACCTATTTGAAGAATAACAGAAAACTTCCCTAACCTGGTGAAAGAAATAGACATACAAGTCCAAGCAGCACAGACAGTCCCAAACACAATGAACCCAAAGATGCCCACAACAGACACATTATAATTAAAATGCCAAAGGTTAACGACAAAGAGAATCTTAAATTCAGCAAGAGAAAAGCAGTTAGTTACTGCAAGGAAACCTCCATAACACTGTCAGCTGATTTTCTCAACAGAAACTTTGTAGACCAGAAGGGATAGGCAAGAAATATTAAAAGTGACGAAAACCAAGAACCTACAACCAAGATTACTCTACTCAGTAAAGCTATCATTCTGACTCTAAGGACGGATAAGAGTTTCTCAGACAAGCAAAAGCTAAAGGAGTTTGTCATCAACAAACCAGTATTAATAAGAAATGTTAACGAGTCTTCTTTAAGAAGGAGAAGGAAAAAAGATTAAAAAATGTATAATAAAATGACAATAAATACATATCTATCAATAATTGCTTTAAACACAAATGGAATAAATGTTCCATCAGAAGACATAGGATGGCTGAATGGAGAAGAACACAAGGCCCTTACATATGCTGCCCACAGTGACTCACTTCAAATCAAAGACGCACATAGAATAAAAGTAAAGAGATGGGAAAAAGTATTTCATGAAACTGGAAACAAACAAACAAAAAAGGCTGGGATAGCAATACTTAGACAAAAGAAACTTTAAAACAAAGCTAAAACTGGAGACAAAGAAGGACTCAGCAATTCCACTTCTGGGTATTTATCTGAAGACACCCAAAACACTAAACTGAAAAGACAGATGCATCCACATGTTCACTGCAGCAGTATTTGTAATAGCCAAGATATGGACGCAGCCTAAGTGTCCATCAGTAGATAAATGGATAAAGAATAAGTAGTACATATGTACAATGGAATATGACTGAGCCATAACAAATAATGAAATCTTGCCACCTGCAGCAACATGCACAGACTCAGAGGGTACTGTGCTGAATGAAATAAGTCAGTCAGAGAAAGACAAACAGACTATGATTCCACTCATACGTGGAATTCAAAAAATAAAATAAACAAATAAGCAGAAGAGAAGCTGACTCACAGACACAGGGAACATTTTGATGGTTGCCAGATGGGAGGAGGTTAGGGTGGAAACGGTGAAGGGATTAAGGACAAGCTGGAAGTTACAGAATAGTCATGAGGATGTAAAGTGCACCGTGGGGGATACAGTCAATACTGTTGTAATAATTATGTCTGGTGTGAGATGGATTCTACTTTTTTCAAGATGAGCAAGTTATATAAATATCTAATCACTGGTTTGTACACCTGAAATGAATATAATATTGTACATGTCAAGTGTAATTGAAAAATAAAAATGATTCTTTAAAACCCCACATGTACATAAGTGCCTCAGTTCTTTGCTCTAAGTTCAAGAGAAGGGCATTCTAAAGCATTGCTTACAATTAACATCCTCAGCGGGAGGCCACTGATATCCTGCTGAACATACATAGGATGCAGGGGAATCAAATAAAAATCTCCCCTTTCATCCCACTAAGCATCTAGGAAGCGGGAAAGGGTGAAAGAAGGATCCTGACTCTCGGTCATATTGCCCTGCCCTGTCTCTCTCAGGGACTCATAAGCGAGGGTATTTGGTAACAGAATAGCTACAATTACACTTTGGGTGTTTCTATTCTGCCCAAGCTTTCTAGGCAATGTGCCCTTTGTTTAGAAGGCACGTGAGAGACCCACAACTGCACGGCAGCTGACTTCTGTGCTTCCAAAGTGGGCCCTGTTCTAAAAGCGCAGGCATGCCCAGGTAAGTACTGCAGCCGCCAGCAAAGGATTCTTCCAATCATCCTTAGTAACGAGCTTGGTAGGGTGGACACGGTAGACAGTTGCTGGTGTGTTTCCAGAAAGTGTGCGAAACACATCTGCACGGTTCAAAGAGACAATCACTCAAGGCCCACTCCCTTCCCCAGAAGGCCAGACCGTTTAGAACCGGGAACAGACACCGGAGGGGGCCTCTCGGGCACTGAGTAGGCAATAATTAGATCCAGAGAGAAGAAATGAGTGAATCATGACTTCAGCCGCACAACAGTCCCAGTTGGAATGGCAAGTTAGATTGGAATTAAACCCAGAGAGGCTTGAAAAGTCACATCCAGGAACAGCTCTATTTAAATAGAAGGCACTGCATGACTGCCATGAAGGAAATTAAGGTTAACTGTAATCAGCAGGTAATGAAAGACCATTTGTCACGTGTGACCTCAGTGTGATGAGATGCCCTTCACTGAAATTGGACTTTCCACAGGAGTTAAAAAAAAAAAAAGGCAGGCCATTCTTTTAAGGTTGGAAAGAGGGCACAGTCATCCCAAATTTTAAAGCCAGAGCAGCAGTGGCACAGAGGTGCTTCAGCAGATCCACACAGACAACCTCAGGAGAACGCCAAGGCTCGTGGCAGAGGATCGCGATGACCACTGGCGTTGCAGAACGTTTCCCGAGTGCCAGGCGCCGCTCTAAATGCTTTGGGCTTCAACTGACTCTCTGAGGTCATTGTTACTATTCCTAGTTTACAGACGAGGAAACTAAGGCACAGAGAAGTTAAGGCCAAGGCCAAGGCCAAACCAAATAGGTGGCCACACCAGCATTTATTTGAACCCAAGTGGTTGACTCTACTAGACCCAACCTTAGTTATTCTATTCTACTGACGCAGACAGATACATGGGAGATAAAGCGGCATATGATAAAATATAAAAATGTAACAAAATAATCTGTATCATTTAAATTTTCCCTCTAACCCACTTATAGGAAACAGCACATAAAAGCATTTTAAATGTACCCTCCTATAAGAAGGCATACACTTTTCTCTTGGGAATTTTAAGGTAAGCTCTTGAATAAATACTTCCAGAAGAAGTAGGTGCTCAGTATAACTATTTAATACTAATCTACCTATAAAAAATACTTTCTTAAGGTTGTTGTAAAAATATATATTTAATTCCAGGGAAATGTTTTCAGAAAGTGGGTTGGGCAACAGTGTGCGGTTACCTCTTCTTTGACCACTGAGGCCACAGAACTAGTTTTTTCCCTGTGAATCCAGTTTATTTACAATTGTGCCAAAAAGGATTTCTGGTTGGCTGCACAACAGAAGTACCTTAAAGGAAGGGGGACAATTCAGTTTTAAAACTATATTTTGTACTGTTTTCCACAGTTCATTTTAAAGTTATTTTGATTAAAACATTAAATATTACCTACTGGAATTCTGAATTAGTTTCTGACATGTAACTAAAGAACTGCTTCCTCACTAGTAAGTCAAACACCACAGTGGGATTGAAGTATCAAGGCCACAAGACAAAAAATAAAAAAACAAGCTGCGAAAACTTTGACTTAACCAAAGGTTCCCTTTTTCTTGGATTATAGCAGGGTTCTATTCACATGAGCAAGCCAGACATTTCCATCTTTTTGCAGGCATCCTATTAGCTAGCAGATGGCTCTCAGAAGCTGGGATCTCTGTATTTATCTTCCATACCATAACAGACTCTACTGAGCTCCCATCAAACCATGTCAATTTCTTTTCTATGATATTAATTGGGGAAAAGGTGCCATTTAAGTACGCTCACTATCTAATCCCCAGAGGCTACCTTCCAAGGCAGCTCTGAGTCATTAGAATGACGTCTGCGTTCACAGGATGACTATGGAAAAGTTGTTTTGGAAAACTACTTTTGAACAGACTGAAATTATAAGATTAGTAGCTGCCATCCTTTCTAGGAGCTGTGACTAAAGCATTATACCACTCCATATTCAATGTGGATTCAATAAAAATAAAATAATTTTCACAATATGCATAAATCAAGAACAAAACATTCGCTAAAATGTGTTAAAAAGCTACTTATTAGCATATATTCAGGTAGAACTTAGCACTTTTTTCATATGAATAGGCTGTGTATTTCTAATTATTTTATTTTAATAAATGAAATCTCCTATTAATTAAAAGATAATGGGTTTACAACTGAGCCTTTACTGGGGGTGAGTATGTAGGCAGATTCAGTGTTTCATGATTTTACTGAAATATAACAGCTGCTACTAAGTATTTGTCATCAGTTTTAGACTATTAAAATAAAATTGTTACAAAATAAAAAATTGTTATTTTTTCTGCTCTCTTCTGATTCACGTTTTAGCATGTAAAATCATAAGCTGTCTTAAGTAAAAGGCTTAAAGATAAAACAAAAAAATGAATCATTAATGGCATTAGCTGCATTTGGTGTTATTATCAAACCTTATGATGAAGTTAGATTACAAATCGAGAGAGGTTTGTTTGCTAACAAAAAAAGATCCATTTTCAGATATACACTACCTGTTCAAAAGTTGCTACTTTCGGGGGAACACTGTATGCCTTTCAAAAACTTGAGCCCATAAAAGCAACTCACACGTGAGGAGGAAGCGAGGGCTGCGGAAGAAGGGCAGATCTCCGAGTTACACTGGACATCAAATGGAGGCCACCTAGCGCACGGAAATATTTAGTTGAATTTTTCCTCAAATTTCTTCCAAAAACAATGGGGTTTAAATGATTTCTTATTCCAGGAGCTGTGGCTTCGTGGATTGTTTGAAAAGTTTTTCTAGGTCCGAACAGGATTATTTTATTCTGAATGACTTTAAGGCAGCCCCCGTACGCCAGGCTGGCATAGCATCCATTGCCCCCACTGCCCTAAAAGGGCAGCACTGCATCCTCACGCTCCCGGGGTGGCCCTGCAACCCCTCTGATTTTGAGACTCCGTACAACTGTGCTACGTTAGAAAAATAAGTTCTTATTCCATTAAAGACACACTCCCAACTCCTCAAGAACGAAGATCTGGTTTTATGCACGCCTCTTGAGAAACTGGCATATCTACAGCTACTTGAAAGGGTGGAGGGTAAGAAAGGGCAGAGGCAGGCTGGGGAGCAGAGTCCATTGGACCTCGGGAGGACTTCACCAAGTGCATTCATTCGCTGCAGTCTCACCACTGCGCTAGGGCAGAGCTGGACATAAAGGGGTTAACTTCTCTCTATCAGAAGGATCTTGCTATACGGCAGAATTGCTAGTAAGATAGTCCTATGGACGTAACCCAGGCAAGGACAGTACCCAGTAAGACTGTGTTTTAAATATTAAAGAATATATAAAATGTTCCAACTATGCACTTCTAACGAGATATTGTAATGTAACCATAAATAAACTTTTGAAGTGACCATCAACACAGGCCTCTGCCTACTTTATGCGGACCATAACCAGGTCTATGCTACACTGGAGATCTGTCTTATTAAGGAGCACTGAGATGGTGCTGGTTCGCTGTCTGGTACTTAGGCTTACATAAATTATTGAAGCAGTTTTTATCGCTCATATGGGGGCACATAAATAACAAGACCAAGTAGAACTCGCTGGTGATGTTCCACTTGAGTTTTGGTTGGCCAGAAGAGCTATCTGGTGCCATAGACAAGCATTTCTCAAATTGTGCATATATTTGAATTTTGAAGAAAAATAAAAATCTTCCCATCTATTGGAGGAAATACTCTGTTTTTTATTTCCCTTCCTGAGAATTTTATTTAATTTTTCGAGTACTCTGCCAAACTAATGCTGGGCAAATAAGAACATATATTAATGTCTCCAAATTCATACTTAAAAGACATTTAGAAGATGAGGGAATTGAGGCTCAGAAAGTTAATTAAATTAATTGCTGTGCTAAGGTTATCACTAAATAGTAGCAGAGTTGAAACCAGATGCCATTTCCTGACCCCCTCAAATCCTAGGACATCTCTACTCTCCAATGGGGTTGTAGAAAGGCTGTGATTTTTACTTAAAAAGAAAATCTGACTTTTTACTTAAGGAAAATCTGCTTGGCAAAGCTAATCTCCTTCTCCCCTCCCTCCTTCCCTCCATCTGACAATTAGACCTAAAATCCCACCCTATTTACTTTTTTGCTTGGGGGCCAGGAAACTTAGCAACAAATAGCCTGAGATTTGGTGTGTTTATTTTCCACTCAAACGCCCAACCCCAAACTATATAATTTTAATTTTAAGTAGTAAGTTTTAAATGTATGTTTCAGGAAATTCTTTTTGAATTAAAGTATTAATGGTAACTATAAAAAAAATACAAAAACCAAAACCAGAACATGCTGCTCTTAAAAATAGAGGAAAATAATGTGAAACTTAAATCTGGGTTTGAATATGCAAACTTCTAAATTAAAGTTTGTGATTCATAAGTTCATATTATTGTCTTTAAGGAAAAAAAACCCCACAAGAATTCTATTTTTTGTTGCTGTCCCTGAAGAAAAAGCATAGCTATAATCTGAAATCTAGACATGAATTATAGCTCATTACAATTTGTTAGCTATGGCATCTTAAACATTTAATCTCCTTGATTTTCAGATTTTTGTGTTTCGAATGTGGAGCTGCAGGAAGAGAGGGAGATTACTCTAGAAGGTAAACCTGACTCCAACTCAATGTCCAACATATCTCCAACACTTCTTGACCTCTGGCTCCTTCTTCCACTATTGCTTAACAACTGTATTAAGGTATTCACATACCACAAAACTCACCGCATAAAGTGTACAATGCAGGAGCATTCATCATATTCACAATGTTACGGAACTATCATATCTATCTAGTTCCCACACATTTTCATCACCCCAAAAGGAAACTCAATCCTCGTAAGCAGTCATTCCAGCTTCCCCCTAGCCCCTTACAACTGCTGCTCTACCTTCTGTCTCTATGGGGTTGACTATTCTGGATATTTACTAAAAATAGAATCATACGAGTATGTGGCTTTTTGTGTCTGGCTCCTCACATTTGGCATGAGGTTTTCAAGGTTCATCCAGGTTATAGCGTGCATCAACAACTCATTCCATTATATACATGAATAATATTCTGTTGTGTGTATATATATCCCTTTATTTATTCATTCGTCAATAGACATTTGGGTTGATTATACTTTTGGGCTATTATGGTTGATGGTGCTATAAACATTTGTACAAGATTTTGTGTGGACTTATGTTTTAAATTCTCTTGGGTATACACCTGGGAGTAGAATTACTATGGTAATTTTATGTTTAATATTTTGAGAAATTTTCAAACTGTTTTTCAAAGTGGCTATAACATTTTATGATTTCACCAGCACTATAGGAAGTTATCATTTCTTCTTGTCCTCACCAACACATTGTGCCTTTTTGATTTGTCATCATAGTCCATGTAAAGTGTCACCTCATTGTGGTTTGTATTTGTAATTTACCTAATGACTAATGAAGTCCAGCATCCGTTAATGAGCTCAAAGACTATCTTCATGACTTCTTGGGAAAATCATCTATTCAAACACTGTGTTGATTTTTAAATTGTGTTTCTTAGTTAAGTTGTATACTTTCTGTATACGAGGTCTGTCTAGAAGGTATCTAGCTACATAATATGAAAAATGAGACATTTATTGAAGAAGATACAAAATACAAGAAATATTGTAGACAGGACAGTGATGCCTCAGTCCCCTTCAAAGTAGGCACCTGGGGACCTCACACAGTTCTCCTAATCCCCATCAGCTGCCCCATCATATTTTCCTGAATCTCATCAATGGTCTGAAATCTCTTCCCTTTCAAAGGTGATTTTAGTTTTGGGGAAAGCCAGAAGTCACAGGACACCAAATTGGGGCTGTAGGGGGCTGAGTCACCTGGGTGATTTGATGTTTCACCAAAAAACTCTGCATGAGGTGTGAGTGATGCATGAGCAGATGTGTTGTAGTGATTAAGCTGCCAATCACCAGTTGCCCATAGCTTTGGCCTTCTGAATCATCCGAATAGTTTCCATGGAGTAATGTTCAAGTTTAACACAAAATTTGATGCAGATTTGTTGTTCTACTCACTCAGTCATTTTGTTTTGTTTTTTAAAAACCCTCTTGACATTTAAAAAAAAATTTTTAAATTTATTTTTAGAGAGAGGGAAAGGGAAGGAGAAAGAGATGGAGAGAAACATCAATGTGTGGTTGCCTCTTGCACACCCCCTACTGGGGACCTGGCCTGCAATCAAGGCATGCCCTGACCAGGAACCGAACTGGTGACCCTTTGGTTCACAGGCCTGCACTCAATCCACTGAGAGCTACACCAGCCAGGGCTCGCTCAGTCATTTTGAATGCAACAGTCACACAGTGCACATGCTCACTCACTGGTGGCTACCGCCCCCACTGACTTGCACAGTGAAGCCATCATTGTTCACGCATGCACATTCCAGTCCTCTCTCCTTGGCTGCTAGGTTCTTGTTATATTAACAATGGCTGGACTTTTTTTCTGGACAGACCCCATATACTGGATACAACTCCCTTATCAGATACATAATTTCTAAAATTTTTTTCCAATATGTGGGTTGTCTTTTTATTTACTTGACTGTATCCATAAAGCTTTATACAGTTGTCCCAGCATTTTTTGAAAAAACAAATCTTTCTTCATTGAATTGTCTTGGCACCCTTGTGAAAAATCAATTGACCATAAATGTAAGAGTTTATTTCTGGACTTTCACTTTTATTCCACTGTTCTACATGTGTACACCGATCATAGTGCTATGGTGTCTGGATGTTATAGCTCTGAGGTAAATTTTGAAATTAGAAAGTGTTAGTCCTCCAAATTTGTTCTTTTTTTCAAGATTTCCATATAAATAAAATTTCAGATCATTTGTCACTTTCTGCAAAAGAAAATGAAGGTGGAATTTTGGTAGGAACTGCACTGAAATTATTTACCATTTTGTGGATTTTTTGGGGCATCTTACCAACATTAAGTCTTTAAATCAATGAACATGGGATGTCTTTCTGTTAAGAGTTCCTTCCTTTCTTCCTTCCTCCCTCCCTTCCTTCCTTTTTTCTTTCCTTTTAAATAATGATGTTTTGCCCTGACTGGTGTGGCTCAGTGGATTGGGTGTTGTCTTGCAAACTGAAAGGTCACTGGTTTGATTCCCAATCAGGGCACATGCCTGGGTTGTGGGCCAGGTTCCCAGTTGGGTATGTGCTAGAGGCAACCGATTGATGTATCCCTCACACACTGATGTTTCTCTCCCTCTCTTTCTTCCTCCCTTTCCCTCTCTCTAAAAATGAATAAATAAATCCTTTATATAAAAATATAGTTTTCGGTGTCCACATTTTATTGTTATATTTATTCCTGGATGTTTTCTCCTTTTTCATGCTATTGTAAATGAAATTATTTTCTTAATTTCATCTTCAGATTGTTCATTGTTAACGGACAGAAATACAATTGATATTTGTATATTGTTCCTGTGTCCAGCAGCCATGTTGAATTCATTCATTAGTTCTAACAGTTTTTAGGGGAGAAATTTGTTAGAATTTTCTACATATATGATCACCTCAACTGCAAACAGAGATAATTTTATTTCTTCCTTTACAATGTAGATTTCTTTTATTTTTTCCTAATTGCCCTGGTTACAATGTTGGATGAAAGTGGTGAGCATGGACACGTTTGTCTTGTTCCTGATCTTAGAGAAAGTATTCAGTCTTTCACCATTTAATATTAGGTATGGGGTTTTTACAGAAATTCTTTATCAGGCTGAAGACATTCCCTTCTATCCCTCGTTTGTTTTTTATCATAAAAAGATGTTGCATTTTGCCAAATGCCTTTTCTGCATCTATTGAGATAATTAGGTGGTCTCATTTTTTAGTATGCTAATATAACGTAATATATTGATTGATTTTCATGTATAGCTGAGAAATGGCTGAGAAAAAAAGTAGCTCAGAAGGGTTAGGTACCTGAGAAATGAAATATATGGATCTTCCATATAGAAAGATGGAAAAATTTTGAATATATCAAGATAATAATCCTAAATTTCCTGTACTATATTTATTGATGGTTAAATATCATTTGCACTGCTGTTCTTTTCTAACTTGGCTTTTTCCTGCCAAGAAAATCAGTAAGATGATAGAGTTAAGTTAGTAGTAGTCAGTTGTATAAGTATTCTTCATATTAACACTACTGATTCAATAAAATAAAACAAATACTTTCTGAGAGTTTACCACAGCAAAGCAAATGGCATACAAAGGCACCTTCAGAGCATTTATATTCTGGTGGAATGTAAGATTTGGATACTGATTTACCTCAAATAGGTGAAAAAAGACTCAAATCTTTGCCAATTCTATGACACGTGGAAATCTAAACCCTGCCCCCAAAAGATGTATGCAAATTTCTGGGAGGTGTATATTCTCAGGGCTACCCTGGCCAATAGCATGAGACCTAATGCTAAAACCAGCACCTTCCTCGACTTTACATCAAGAACGACCCCATAAACTCATCTGAGCATTTAGTAATCTTTTCTACCATAGACGCTGAAGGCCTCCTGGAGCTTTGGCTTCTCTTCCCAGCATTCCCTGTGTTTGCGAGATGCTTTCGGCTCCCTCCGTGCTGCTCACTGGTCCAGTCCAGCCTCAGGCAGCTCTTCATCCTGCCGGCATCCTCTCCGTCCTTCATCTCTCCTCTGATTTCTTCTCCCACCCCCACCTCATCTTTATTCAGGAGAAAAATAACAAATTCCTTCCCTTGGCACCAGCGGAGCTGCGTTCCCCTACCAAAAGCCTTGGGGCTGAGGTTATATCCAAGCCCTTGGCTGGAAGGTGGGAGTGGGGCTCAGCTGACAGTCTACCTCCAGGCATTTCTAAAGGTGCATTTTCCACATCAAGAGAGTTTTGTTCTAGAGGAACATGGTGCCAGCTGTTAGGATAATAAAAAATTTCTCCAGCTTATATATGCAAATCATAATTATAGAAGCCATAAAAATGATGTGCTAAAGAGAGGAATAATAAAGTGTTATGGGAATAAAGGGAGAGAGTATCTAACTCTGTTTGAGATGATCAGGACAAGTTGAATGTAGGACACCCACAGTCCGCCTTAAATGACACTGGTGTGCAGAAATGTGAGTGGTAAAGAGAACTCAGGAAGAAGAGATCCCACAGCCAGGGCCGGATACCATGGACTTGGTGTGTTCCTTTACAGAAAACTGCATTTTGTAGGTCCTGGAAGTGTCAAGATTTTTTTCTTTTCTTTCCTTTTTTTTTAAGATTTAGGAGGAAAATTCTGGCTTATGTAAGTAGGACTCATTGACAAGGACATGATTAATGTCAAGGCCTTTATCAAGTAGTGAGCTATTTATTGCCATCAGCTAGGAGGCGAATTCTGCCTGAACCCAATCTGAATCAGAGGGGACTAACTCCAAGGCATTTCAGAAATAGATCAGTTCTTTGTGGCTGATTAAATGATGGTGGAGGAGGGAGAGGAAGGAATGAGAGGAGACCCTAGCATCTTAGCCTGGGTGGCCAGAATAATAGTAATGTCCTTAACCAACCCAGAGTGGCAAGATCAGAGAAGCTACTGATTAAAATTAATCTCCATAGAAACAATAGATTTATGTTTAAAAGACAACAGAGTGGTACCTTCTCTTCACTTGTTAGGCAAGCAATAATTTAAAAGGATAGTTAGAAACCAGGTAACGAAGTATTTTCAGGGATAACCTGAATGCATTTTATAAAAGGAAGCTCATAAAATAAATTTAATTTAATGGTAATGGAATTTCATTAAGTGCTATCCAATCTGTAACTCTAAAGGCCAGGTACTTTGTAGATAAAATTAGCATAAAAATGCATAGGTTTTGTTTATTCAGTCAATTAACATTCATTAAATTCGTTTAGGGAGATTACCAAGTTTATAGTTGGCAGTTTATGTACTTGATGACATAGGCGATTGCTTTTCCGATTGGTTTTAATTATAGGAGTTTGTTCTTCAGGACCTCAAAGAGATCCACGTAAATGGAGGCGAGCATGAAGGGGTAGAAGAAGCACATTCTAACTATTGCCTTAGGCAGATTGTTGAGTGCTCTACATATTAGAATAGCTCGAAATAAATAGCGGATGGACTGAAAGATGTGAGTTCAGAACTCCCTGAGTAAGAATCTTGCCCTTATGTTTTTAGCTGTGTCTTAGCAAAAGTGATTAGCTCCACTAAACTTCTTTTTCTATAAAACAAGCATACTTATCTTGCAGAACTATACAAAGGATTAGGGTTATGTAAATAAAATACCTTGTATGAACAGCGGATGTTCAGGAAATGACTGAAGTTGCTGTTGCTTCTTCACTTTGCGCTAACCTCATTATTAACCCCATTTTACAGGTCAGGAATCTGGGATTTAGTCAAGTTGAGCAGCTCGCTCGAGAGCATGAAATTAAGAAATGGGTGCTGCCTTTTTACGTAATTGGCATCCCACTCACCTGGAACAGAGCCAGACAGAGGAGTGCTCACTAGAAATTTGCTGAGTAGGAATGAAAAGCATCTCACATCCAGGTTCTTTCCCTTCTCTTGATGTCTGAATGCTGGCGGCTTCCTGCGCTCGGTCCTCTGGACACTTCTCTGTCTCAGCTCTTTCCCTGGGCGATCACAGTCATTCCTGTGCTTTGCACAGTGTGCTCCATATACTATCTCTTTATATGTTACCCATTTATATATATGTTTTTAATTAATTATTTTTTGAATTTAATCTTCATTGTATTTTTTTTTTATTACCATTTAGTCCCCTTAAGCCCTCCTGCCCCCAGCAACCACCACACGGTTGTCCATGTCCACGAGCCCTTTTGCCCCTGGCTCAGCACGTTTTTATTTCTCTGGCCCTTTTCCCCTGAGCTCCACACTCATGTATCTTTTTGACCTTCCACGTGTGTTAGATGTCTCTAATTTCACATGTCGAGAGCTGAACATGTGACATTGTCCCCCAAATTCATTCCTTTCCAAGTTTTCTTGGTCTCAGGAGATAACCACTGCCCTCTTGGTAGCTCAGAAAAAAAAAAAAAGGAGTCTATTGTGATTATTTTCTTCCACGTACAATCTGTCAACAGGACCTATTGGCTCAACTTTTCACAACGTATATGATTTTGAATACCGCTCACTACTATCACAGCTATACTGATCTTTTATCTGGTTGCCTGCTATAAGCATCTAACTGGAATTCCTGCTTCCAAATCCTTCCCCTACACACAGTCTTTTTGGTTTTTGTCACAGTAAAAATAAGTAACATAAAAATTCACTCCTACAACCATTCAGTGGCACTAAGTAAACACTTACTGTTGTGCAACCATCACCATGTCCATTTCCAGAACTTTCACCATCCTAACCAGAAACTCTGGTCCCTTATACCATACTTCCTCATCCTCCCCTTCTCTCAGGCCCTGCTAACTTCTACTGCATGTTCGGTTCCTCGGAACTGGACTGCTCTTGATACCTCATACAGGTGGAATCATCCAATATTCGTCCTTTTGTGTCTGACTTATTTCATGTAGCAGGATGTTTTAAAGATTTACCCATTTTGTAGCATGTCTCAGAATTTCATGCACTTTTGCAAGGCAAATACTATTCCGTGGTGTGTAGGCGCCACATTTCGTTCATCCATCACCCACTGGTGTACACTTGGGTTGCTCCACCTTTCTTTGCTGTTGTGAACAGTGCTGCTATGCACACTGTTGTACAAGTGTCTCTGCGTGCCACAGTTTCAGCATTTCCCCAAAAGTGGGACTGCCTGATCACAGGATCACTCTGTGTTCAAATGTTGAGGGAGTGCTAATCTGTTTTGCACAGCAGCTTCACCATTTTACATTCCCCAAAGCATACACGAGGGTTCCCAAATGGCTCAACGTCCTCACTAACACTTTGTATTTTCCACATTTTTAAAATCCTGAGGACTGAATCGCAAACTAGGTACGTGCCCTGACTGGGATTGAACTTCCACCCTTTTGGTGTATAGGACAACACTCCAACCTACTGAGCCACTTGGCGAGGGTTTTTCCACTTTTTTAATAATAGCCATCCTAACAGCTGTGAAGAGGTCCCCCATAGTCTTCTTAATCAAAGAATCCATGTTCTGTTAAACACCAGTGTTTCCCTTTTACTTCTGAGTCTTTATTATCACCTACCAGGCCTGTATTGGAACCCTCAGACCTCATCATTCTTTCTCTAGCTTCCTCTGCTCCAGCCACGTGGCCTTCTAAATCAAACGTGTTTTAACGCACAGCCTTCATTTTGCTATTCCTTTGCCTACACTATTTCTCACCCTTATCTTCCTGGTCTCACATTCATATATAGTCAAATGTCACTTGTTAGGAGAGCACATCCCCAGCACCCAGTGTGTGACGTCTCCCATTCCCTTCGTCTGCACCTTCTCCCTAGCTTTTGCTTTATTTTTCTTTCTACCCCTGATCACTCCTAACATCATATAGTGTGTTTATTTGTTCATCATCTCTCTCTTTCAGCAGAATGTAAGTTCCTTGTCAGGGGGGACTTTTTCTTATTCATTTTTTTTTTTATCCAAAGTGCTTAAAACTGCCAGGCAAATCAGAGATGCTAATTATTGACAGAATGCATGGCTATGTGTTTATAGAGGCTTAATAGGTAGTAATTTTCATAATCTTAGTAATCTCTAGATTACTAAGATCTAAAATATTAAAGATCTTAGATAATATTTAGATCTTAATCTATTATTTCATTTTCATCAGAGAGTGACAAAATGTTTAAATTTAAAACATATATATCTATATCTATTTCTCTTTTCAGTGGTTGCTACCCTCTATTGTTAGTTAAGAAGTATGTGAATAACAATAACATCATTAGACTCAGGAGACTTCCGGCAAGATGGCAGCATAGGTGAATGTGCCGTGCCTCCTCGCACAACCAAACAAGGAAAAAAACAGAAATTTACCCAACAAAAACAGCCAGATCTGACAGAAAATCGAATTGAGAGGAAGTCCGACAACCAAGGAATTAAAGAAGATACATTCATCCAGTCTGGTGAGCCGGGAGGAGCAGGGCAGAGGGAGAGTGCTAGGCGACCCCGCGGCGAGCTGGTGAGCAGACGGCAGGACCGCGGTTGGAGGGGCGGTCCCCGCGGGGCTGCAGCACACCGAGACGGGGGTGCCTGACCGAAGCACGGCCAGCGCCCAGCTCATCCGGACCCAGCGGGGTCGAGACTGGTGGACCGGGCAGGTCCGCATTCACGTGCAGAGAAACCGGGAGAGAAAGCAGGGTGCAACCCATCGGCGCAGATTGAGAGCACCTGTGGGGGTGGAGTCCGCGGCGGGAGGAACTACCAGCCTCACAGGAGAGTTCACTGGGGACACCCACGGGGGATTGGAGCTGTGCGCCCGTCCACCGACCCCGGAGCGACCCCCGGAGCCAGCGCAGAAGGGCTCGAATTGCTTGCAGGAGGCGGTGTGGGTGTGGAGAGCGGACAAGGCGCCATTGTGCTCTCAGGTCCCGCCCCCACAGGCTACGTCACAGCACAGCTACCGGGAGTTTCCCCGCCCAGGTGAACCCCAAGGCTCCGCCCTCCTTATAGTAACAGGCACACCGAGGGGAAAAAAATGGCCCAAAGAAAGGAACAGATCAGAGCTCCAGAACTAACCGACCAAGAGATAGCCAACCTATCAGATGCACAGTTCAAAACCCTAGTAATCAGGATGCTCACAGAATTCGACGAAAAATTATCAAAATTGCTTGAACAAATGAGGAGAGATCTGCAGGGAACCGATAGAGATAAGGAAACTGGGACTCAAATCAACGCAGTGGACCAGCAGAAAGGAAAAAACATCCAACCAGAAAAGAATGAAGCAACAAGAATTCAAAAAATGGAGGAGTGGCTCAGAAACCTCCAGGACATCTGTAAACGTCCCAACATACGGATCATAGGGCTGCCAGAAGGAGAAGAAGAAATCCAAGGAATTGAAAACTTATTTGAACACATAATGATGGAGAATTTCCCGAAGCTGGTGAAGGAAATAGACTTTCGGGAAGTCCAGGAAGCTCAGAGAGTCCCAAAGAGGTTGGACCCAAAAAGGAACACACCAAGACACATCATAATTACATTACCCAAGATCAAAAATAAGGAAAGGATCCTAGAAGCAGCCAGAGAAAAGGAGACAGTTACCTACAAAGGAATTCCCATAAGACTGTCAGCGGATTTCTCAAAAGAGACCTTACAGGCAAGAAGGGGCTGGAGAGAAGTATTCCAAGTCATGAAAGGCAAGGACCTAC